>CM060073.1:19594843-19664843 GCA_030533445.1 Cyprinodon diabolis
TATATATATATATAATATATATATATTACCGTTCAAAAGTTTGGGGTCACCCAAACAATCTAGTGTTTTCCTGAAAAGTCACACTTATTCACCATCCATACGTTGTGAAATGAATAGAAAATAGAGTGAAGAGTTTAAAGTTATCTTCATTGAAGAGTACACACACATATATATATATATATATATATATATATATATATATATATATATATATATATATATTTATTAGGTTTGTTCGCAAACCAACCACCAATAAATCCAACAAGAAGAAGAAAGCATACCTCTCGAGTTTTTCAATTTGAAAATAAGGGAAATTTAACAACATCTGCTGTACGACTATCCCGGTCAGGCTTCAGTATCCATTATATTTTAAGAGATGTGCTCAAGAAATCTAAAATATATACTTCTAACCAATTGCAAACTACAATAAGTTGATCTGATTTTAACTTGCAGTTCTAGTGATAGCTCTGTTTGAAGAGGGAGGGAGGATGTTTTTTTTTTTCTTTTTCTAACAGAATTTTGAGAAGGCTGGATTTCCTATTTTTTATTTAACTGTGCGATTCCTGGTTCAGGGCCTTTCTGCATGGAGTTTGCATGTTCTCCCTGAGCATGCATGGGTTCTCTCCGGGTACTCCGGCTTCCTCCCACAGTCCAAAAACATGACTGTTAGGTTAATTGGCTTCTCTAAAATCCCCATAGGTGTGAGTGTGCGCGTGAATGGTTGTTTGTCTCTGTGTTACCCTGCGATGGACTGGCGACCTATCCAGGGTGTACCCGCCTCTCGCCCCGTAGACAGCTGGAGATAGGCACCAGCACCCCTCGCGACCCCACTTGGTATTAAGCGTGTCTGAAAATGGATTGATAAATGGATGAAAAATCTCTGGCAAGAGAATTTTTTTCTATATGGAGCTTTCACAGTCTCCCCATTGATGCATAAAATCTGTCTTGGTACTTTGGCCTCCTCTCATAGATGTCAATTACCTAAACTACCTGTGATTGTGTGTGTGTTTGCATGATTATCTGTCCTGTGTCTCTGTGTTTCCCTGTGACGGACTGGAGATTTGTCCAGGACTTCTTTGGTGACAACTGTCTTTATTTACAACCTGCTGTTTGATTAGCAAACAAAAGTCCAAGTTATTGTTTACTAGACCTGCTGACTGAGAAGATAGGCAGCATTTTAATGTGCTGTCATGGGTAATAATCAAACCACTATTACTAATGTATAACTTTATCTATATATAGTAAGGTCTTTTGCTAAGGTCTGTGACATATACGCCTCTGGCTTTAAGTTTCTAAAGGGAACTGTACACGACCTGAAGCACTTCATCCAAATTTACAGTGTATTGAAACAAAGATTCAGTTTCAAATGGTTTATTTATATAGAGTCAATCACATCAAATGTCATCTCAAGGGATTTTACAAAAAAACATCTGTTTGAAAATCAATCCGATCAATTACCTATCTATCTATCTATCTATCTATCTATCTATCTATCTATCTATCTATCTATCTATCTATCTATCTATCTATCTATCTATCTATCTATCTATCTATCTATCTATCTATCTATCTATCTATCTATCTGTCTGTCTGTCTGTATTTTACACACACACACACACACAAACACACACACACACACACACACACATACTGTATATATATATATATATATATATATATATATATTGCAGATTACATTAGGGAACAGACTTGTAACATTCACTCCTCCTTAATGAGCAACAGGAGACAGCTGGTTGCAATGAGCATTTTACATCTTCGCAAACATTGAAAAACAATTGTATAAAAAATAAATAAATAAAATGTTATTAACATTTAATAAATGATTGACATCCGATAACAAGTTAGCAAATAGCCAGGACACGGTGGTTCAATTAAAGAAATTGGAAAATCCTAATTTTTTTTCTTCTTATCTAACCTACTTTTTTATAGATTGGGTTCAATTAAAGAAATTGGAAAATCCTATTTTTTTTCTTCTTATCTAACCTACTTTTTTATAGATTGAGTTCAATTAAAGAAATTGGAAAATCCTAATTTTTTTCTTCTTATCTAACCTACTTTTTTATAGATTGGGTTTTGTTAAATCAAAGTTAAAATTTGCAAAGTTATTTAACTTGTGGAGAGGAAACTTAAACCTTTAAGAGCAGTTATTTATAAAAAAAAAATCCAATCTAACGGAGACAAAAAAAACCCCAAACACAATATAACATCAATAAATATATTTTTAGGCAACTTCATGTCATGATCTGGCCTGTTTGCTCCTCCCTAATTAGTAATTCCTCTCACCTGCCATCTTCCTTCCCTGCCTCAATCATAATTTATCCCTCTCACCTGTTTCCTGTGGTTTATATTCAGTTCAGCCTGAGCATTCAGGGCCAGACCATTGCTTGTCTTTTTGTTAGTCTGTCCAGTTTTATTTGGTTCATGTCCTGGATCCTAGCTGCCAGTGGAAAGAGGGTTTTAGTGTTTTTCTTGTCTCCTGACTGTCCACTGTTCCTCCCCCGTGGAGTCCTCTGGGTTTTTGGCTCATTATGGGGGGAGGTTCAGTTTTTATCAAAGTAAGCCTGGCTCCAGGGAGGAGACCAGTTTAAAGTCTGCTTCAAGTTCTGGTTCCTACGTCCTGTCTCTGCTACCCTCTTCCACTGAGCCTGCCTGTCTGCACCTGATCCTGTCTGCTCCTGTGCGTGACCACCTGGTCATGCTTCTGGTCCCAGTCAGACTCTGAACCCTCCTGGAAGCCTGTGGATGCCTGGAAGTCTGGATCCTGCCACCTGTCTCTGTTCCTGCCTGATCTGGATCCTGCCTGTTTCTGTCTGTTCCTGTCTGTTCTGGATCCCTCACCAGGATCAGCTTCCACCATAACCTCTGGGACTGCAGCACTGGGGACACTCGTGGTCTGGACTGTTAACCAGAGTGCCTGAGATTGGGCGGTGCCCCACCCCCCCGCCTGCAGTGTCCGCGAGCCACAGCTCCACTTTAGTTTTGTTTTATTTAATAAACGTTGGAACTTTCCTACTGACTGTCTCTCCTTGAATACTGGGTCCATCTGTCCTCTGTTCTTGACACTTCAATTAAACAGACATTATGGAGTTATCAATGATACTGGCACCCGTGGCCAAAATACAAAACTGCAGCATTCTTCTGCTTGTACTCGTAGCTAAGGCGCACACTTAACAAGGTTTTCCTTTTCTTTTTCTTTCATCTCATGTTTGGTTGCCATTGGTGTCTGAGTTGAGCTGGAGTATCCACAATATCCATCTTGAATATAACGATTGCTCTGACCCATTCAACATGGAGGCACTTGATGTCACATCCACAGAACGGTGCGGGAACTTCCAACCTGAAGTAAAATAAGGAAAATAGGCTGATGGATGCATCGCAGCTGAACTACTGAGGTGCCAGTCTGATCATAAAACTGTGTTTTTCAGCGAAAACATTTATATAATGTCTCTTTAAGTTAGTTTGCAGATCTCAGCGGTGTCTCCGTAAAAGTGGTACAGTCGTATTCCAGCATAGAGTGGCTGAGTGAAGGTGGTCTGCACTCTGTGGAGCAGAGTCATGGTCTCAGAGACGTTGTAAAAAGACAGGGTACCTGCTCTCTGATCCAGGTACACCCCAACTCTGAAGAAAACTGAACCAGGGATGGGAGTTGATATGTTGTTGTGCAAAAAGTGATTGCTGTATTGGTCGCAAAATAAAGCCCAGGATTTTTCATCCTGTCCAAACCAATTGCCGGTTTTAGAGCTATTCTTGTAAGCAACTGCTATATAGCCTCCATTTCCCCACTGTACCTCCCAGTAACAGCGTTCAGACAGAGTCTGCTCACTAAGGATCTGATACTTAACTGAGTATCTTTCTGGGTGATTATGATAATTTTGATTACGCGTTAGGGTCACCTTCCTGTTATCTTCAGAAAGAAGCAGGTTCATGTGAGCTGTGTTTGGATCCAGGGTGATTTCCTGTGAGTATTTTAAATGGTCTTCTCTGGTTTTTGGTTCTGGTTCTGACAGTAAAATGTCCAATTTAGTGACTCTCAGTGAGATGTTTGTCCATTTCTCATTCAGGACATCCTGAAGCTGATCGCTGAGCTCTGACACAGCTGCTGTTACATCTTCAAAGTACCTCAGAGGACGAACATTGATGCTGGAGGAGCAGTTAGATTCAGTGAGATCTGACAGTGAGGAAAAGCTATTGAGAAACTGATTATGATCCTCTGTCTGTGAGAGATGCTCCAGCACAGCAACTTCCTTCCTCAGCTCACAGATCTCCTGCTCCAGCTTTTCCTGAACATCTTTGACCCTGCTCACCTCAGATTCCTGTTGGGATGTGATCTGCTGCCTCAATTCAGAACTCCTTTGCTGGATGAGAGAGATAAGTTCTAAAAAGATCTTCTCATTGTCCTTCACTGCTTTATCAGCAGAGACATTAATTGCCTCCACCTCCTGTTGAAGTAACTTTACATTTTTCTCTCCACCTTGGATCATAAGCTGGATGTCTTCTTTTCTCACCTCCAGCTCCTTCTGCTTCTCCATCCTCTCTGCTGCACCTGAGACGATGTCATGACCTTTATGTTCATCCACAGTGCAGACATAACAGATGCTCTGCTGGTCAGTGCGACAGAACATCTTCATCACCTCGTCGTGACGTGAGCAGACGTTCTCATGGAGATGCTTGGAGGGCTTCACCAGCTGATGCTTCTTTAACCGAGCCACGTCATAATGAGGCTGGAGGTGTTTCTCACAGTAAGACAACAAACACATCAAACAGGACTTTGTTGCTTTTAATTTCCTTGTAGTGCAGATATCACAGGCTACATCTTCAGTTCCAGCATAGCTGTGAGTAGAAGGAGAAGCTCTTAATCCAGTCATCTTCAGCTGCTCAGTTAAAGCTGCTAACATGATGTTTTTCACCAGGGTAGGTCTCGGTTTGAAGGTCAGTCTGCACTGAGGACAGCTGTGGACTCCTTTCTTATCTTCTTCATCCCATAAGTTTTCTATACACTTCATGCAGTAGCTGTGTCCACAGGGAATGGTTACCGGATCCTTCGGTAGATCCAGACAGATAGAGCAGGAAAAACTCACTTGATCCAGCTCAGCTCCTTTCTGCGCCATTTCTCCTCATAGACAGTTTTAGTTTCACTTTTAGATAAATGAAACTCACCCTGAACTCTGCTCCACATCATCAGTTCGAGCAGTGGAGGAGGCGTGTCAGCAATGGAAAGGCCAATAAACTCTTTATCTGAGTGGGGAGGGAGGGGGGATCTGTTGAGAGATTAACTGCTGTTTCAGAGCAGCAGGAATAAGTGGGTGTTATTAGGGCACCATGACAGATACTTTGTTGAACGCTTTAAAAAAGAAAGAAAAACAATATTCCCTGATAGTACTGTATATGTTAACACTGTAAATTAGGCTTCGCAGTTTATAAATTTGATCTAATTTCTAGAGTTTTTCTCTATTTCTGGAATTGATTGTACCGGTAATTTAATTTTCAATGGTATCTCCCACCTGTAGTGTTTGAGACATCATGCTATAGGCTGTATCGTGACTTGTTGCCTTTCCATCCAGAAAGACAGTCTTCCTTTTATCTGTTATTAGTAGTCAGCTTGGCTACCCTTAGGCTTCTTATAATTGTTCCAGTACTAATAAATGTATAAATATGGAAACTCCTCATTCATTGCTACATTGACTCTTTATCTCTTTCTGCTGTATTGTTTTCATTTTGAAGTGATAAATGGTATAGTTTTCTCAAGTATTTCACTTTTTTCTTTTATTCGAAGTGCTTCACAAAGAGCTACCTAAATACACCCACAAGTCTCGCAGTTCTGCTCATACATAGAGAGCTAGACTGTTGGGATCTGGAGCTGTACCACCTGTCTCCAGCAGAGTTCACTGTGGATCCTCCTGAGCTGAGCCTTCGACACACCTGAAACCCATCTCATCATCAGGAGGATCCTCCACCATATAAGCAGCCCTCAGACCTCGCATCAACGCCGCAGTGTTTATCCAGTTTGGTTAGCACCTGAGCCTCACTTCCTCTGTGAAATCTTTGTTGCCTCTAGTCTCCTAGCTGGAAACTAATTACCTTTTGTCTCTGCCTACAGGAAACCTGTTTTTGTCCTGTAATCTCTGGATGAGCTTAACCTGTCGAGCCTGCCCTCAGAGCCAAACCTGAAGAACCTTCTCTGGATTTCCCATGCTGCTCTGGACTAAGAGCTGGAAAACCAAGGTCTGTCCTATCGTTAGATGCAAGACGCTGAAGCTGAAACTGAACTCTGCTGAATCAGTCTCTGGAACCAACAGTGCCCCTCTCAAAGCCAAACCCGGATTCTTCAAGGTAGATCTCTGAAGATAACATTTCCACATTCACCAGCTACGTGGCTAACTGAACTGTCTCCCTTCCAGTTGCCTGTGAACCAGATCCCCAGAAGTGAACCAGTACTTGACTCTTTCATTTTACCATTGTTCAATAAACATTGTTAAACTTTTACTCCAGTTTCCGTCTCCGTGGTGTTCTGCATATTGGGTCTTCCTGAACCATTCATGACATAGACTTTGCCAGATATTGAAAATTTCTTCCTTGGTTTTCAGGCCTGACCTTGGCTGATATTTAGACATCAGTATGAGTGAAAGCAGCAGTTGCTTTAATAACGATCCATCGCTGTTTGAGCTTTTTAGCACTTAGAAATAGATTCTTGTATTTTCATTTTATTTCTATTTATTTATTTATACGTTTCAGAGATCTGGATCTTTTATAACATCACTATATTTTAAGGTCATGTGACACTACAGATCCGTTTAACCACTAATGCTTACTAATTTTGGCTCTGAGAACCAAAACGGAACAATTGACTGTTTAAAGTGTGTTGGATCATTTATTTAGCACTCAGGGAATCAATTCTGACACAGAAACAGAACACAGTCAGCACTTTAAAACACTAAGGAGCTGCAGACAGAAGGATTCAAACTGTGGCTGACATGCCAACAACATTTTGTTATCAATTGATCTGAAGATGCTGTCCATCCTACAAGTCACCCTAGTGGTGTGGTGGATCTATTTGATTTCAAGGTGCAGCTCAGCATACGAGCTGCAGGATACTATCCATACTCTCAAAGAAGAAAACCTCCACCTGCAGCACCGCTTGGAAAACCTCACCCGAGCCCTCAGAGAGCTGAAGCACCTTCTGACAGAGCACTCGAAAGGTAGGAATGGAGTTATAACAGAGCGAAACCACTATGACAAAAAAGAATGCTGCTTAGCGTAGTGTGTTGTGTCGCTCTGAAACAGCTCCTCGGGGGGAATATGATCCTGAATATGTTCACGCCTGGAGGGAGTGGTCCCAACATGGTAAGATTTAACAATGATTCGCTCTGAAACTGATGTTATTCAAACCAAATATAAGTCTGCTATTAAAATATTGTATCTTCCAGGGATTAGTGCTGAGACTCATCAAATGTTGGAGCGAGCTCTGTGTATAACTGAACTCCATGACACTGCGCATCCCGTCTTCATCTCTCCAGGCCTCCTCCTCTTCACATCTGTTTTCTGTGTTCTTGCACAATTTTGGTTTTAAGTAACAAACATTCAGCTCCAAGTCATCCACCATCATGTAGAAATGTATGATAATTCTTAATTCATTCAATGTACCTGAGCAAAAATCCCAGAAATAATGTTTTATTGAAATCTTTAAAAATGAGCGCTATATGTGTAAATGTGTATATACCTTCTAAATATGATGGAATATAATGATCCTCTGCAGGATCATGTTTATATAACAAAAATAAGAAAGTCTTTCAATTTGAGTGAGATTTTAATGATTAATGTCAAGGCTTAGAAAGTAGGACCCATTTTTTGAAGCAGACAGACAGTTGGATTTCTCAACAACATTTATTAAGTAAACCGATTTGCAGAAAACTGCAAGGGTGTCTAAGGCAGGAACCTCTGCAGGGAGAGAACACAGGTTAGTGTCCACGTCTATCTGGCGGAGGAAGATTATGAATGTGTGACTCACTAACCTGGTCTTAAAGTTCAGTCCGTGCCCAGTGGATGAGGTTGGTTCCAGCCAGTTGGTTGCCGACAAGACACGGCGGAAGCTGCCTAGGAGTACCAGACTTTTAAAGTCCAGAAGGCCGGAGAATAGGCAGGAGATAAGAACCAAGCAGTCAAACGAAGGCAGGATAATCCAGCGGGTAAAGCCAAAGCCTTTGTCGAAGACATGTAAGGAGTCAGGGCCAGGAGGTCAGAGATCTGAAGAGGTACCGAAGGGAAATCCAGGATGGTCTCAGGAATCACTTCTAGTGTCAGTAAACAGGGAGAATCAAGCAGGTGTCCAGAGGTCAGGCTAACAGATCAGGACAGGAAAGGGCCAGCTCAGAGGTCCAGAGGCAGAATCGGTCAGGATCATGTAATCAGAAACAGCTAGATATGCTCAAAAAACTCTCACCAAGGGCTCGAATACTCTGGCACCGATGAATGGTAGAAGGCAGGTTAAATAAAGCCTGGAGCAGGTACATCAGATGAACAATAAGAAGAAACTGGATGGAGCTAGGCAGGTGAATGGAATGAGTGATCTGACCAGTCATCAGTGCCAAGATCATGACAGATTAAAGCTGGTGGGAGGATTGCTGAAGGTCATCTTTACAAAAAACAACGAGAAACACAAACATCAGATGTTTGTCTTTTGTTTAAACCCAATAACATTTTTTTTTCACATACATTTTTCAATAATAAAACTCCTGAGTAACATGGATTAATTACATTTAAAGTGTAAAAAAGTGTGATAATAAGATGAATTTTCTTAGAAATTATGAATAATAAATGACACCACTTATAGAGATTAGTACACCTGATACCCCATTTGTCCAGTTTCCTTTATTTCTTTTACATTTTTGCGATAAGCTGTAAATTTTCAACATGTGGGTTTATCATGTGGATGTAACATTTCACCAGCCATGTCTGTTCTTCATTATTAATATAGAGCTCCCTGCATAGATTATAAATCGGCACAATTGTTGTTTCATTTCCATTTGATTATGCTGAACAGACCGCCAATTTACATTTGCAAGGACTTCATCTGGCTGTAGTATGCTCTCTGCTGCCTTGCCCATGTGAGTGAGTAAACAGCAACTAGACAGCTCTGCTTGTATTTATCAAATCTAGTTTTGCATTAAAACATGTTACATAACTTACAATAGAATTTGTACTTTTTTATTAGTCAAGCTTATTCTGTAAGCCTGCCAATTCACACCACATTAGATGTAGGCAATGCTGGGAAGACAATTTTAGTGCACCACTAGAAAGTAAAAGTGCCACAGAAACTCTAGCAGAATTACACAAAATCATATTGTTAAATCTTGAAAAGCAAAGTGGCATTTCAATATGACCACACTTATTCAACTGATTGTCTCTTCTAAAGCTGTTTGTAGTTTATATAAAAAAAAAATAAAAAAGATATTTTGGAAATTGTTTCACATTCCCTTTATGGATGGACTGGGAGCTAATGCTGCCCATTAACCTATATTTATGTGGACACAGTCCTGGGAATAGTTATTGACCGATTAATTAAGATCACTATACTCTTCTTGTTTAAAATCTATTAATTAGTGTCATTAAGTTCATTTATTCAATAATGTGCTGGGTGTTATATTCTTTACTTTTTTTTTTTTAATAAATAAAACGTTTCTGGTAACCCAAAAGGCTTTTGTGTAAGGATCTTGTGTTTAGAATATATAAAAAAAAAAGCATGTGAAAGTTCTTTAATTTTACTCTATTTATACTCTATTTATTTGGCTCCATCCCACATGTCCAGCTTTCCTGTCCCAACTGGAGAACAGTATCCCTACTGTACAACACATGTTTCCACCATCATGGGTGTTTATGAGGATATGTTCAAAGTTATCTATTAAGGTTTTTTTTTTTTTTTTTTTGCATCACAGAATATTTTGCATGTTGAATATGTGTTCCAATTGATCAAGGAATTAGGTTGAGGCCTATATCTGTTTAGGTTTGAAGTTGTACCACACTTTTCCTGTAATCTCAGATCATAAATTTTTCCTCTCTCAGCATGCAACATTTTGGTTATTGTCAGCTGTGATGTTTGGACACTGTGATTAAACTATGCATGCTAAACCTCTGGACTATTTAAATTATTTATTAAGACTGCTTATGATGGATTTTATTTAGCAACATTAAAGTTAATGAGACTAGCACCCAATATATTTTATTTATGAAGTATTTTGTGTTTGTCTGTAATTAGATATAATACATTGGAATTTGCAAGATTATTTTGGACAACCCAGGACTGGTCCAGGACTGGTTGCTTCTAGCTTAATGACTTTTGAAAATAAACAACAGCCCCCAACAAACCTGTAAGCAAAAATATCTTTAGAGAAAGATGAGTGGATGGATGTGAATACCTTTGCAAGGTGAAAAGAATGGTTGAAAAAAGAAGATGCAAAGATGGTGCAGAGGTAAAAACCCCTTTAATGACATGCTAAACAGTGTAAATGATTCACTGGGTGCCTTGGTAGTCAAACAAATAAAAACACCCACAGGCTCTTAGCATTGTGTTAGCACAAGCAGCCACTAGCTCTACAGGAAACCCACCGAGCAATTCATTAACGCAATTAGCTGCGCAATAAGGAACAATGTTAATTCTGCAATTATAATGATTTCTTTAGTAAGGTCGAGTGTATCCCAACAGGTTTTACATCTTAATATATGAGAATATTTCAGTTTATGGTGTAAATGTTTTTTTTTTTTTAAACTGGAATTGAATAGTTTATCATACTGATGCTATTTGAAGTGCACTAAGGACATTTCAACATTTCTTATATTAAAAGCAGCATAGGAAAGCAACACTAATAAAAGAAAACAAACACAGCCCACAATTCAAAAAGGAAAAAGTTGTTTTGATATGTTTTATTAATTGGATAAGATCAAGTTTCAGGATCCTAATATTCTGGTGTGTTTAGGTCAGTTGGCTTTACAGAAAGCTAACTAATGATGCCTCCACTACAGTATGGATTTGCAGACTGTCTGTACATGTTTTATTGTCTTCACTTGGGGTTTTTAGCAAAACCTCAATGGATGAAACAGTGCTGTACATGAGGTTTTCATCTCACTTAGCTTTTCTGCAATAATATATACTGTAATGTTCAACAATTTACTGAGTAAGCTGTGAGTTCAATGGTTTAATAAAAAACAAAGTAGAAAAAGAGAAATTGGATTTTGAAACAATGCAATTACAACTGTAAGACATGGAAAAGGAAGATTAATGACCTGTGGTTTTCAAAACTGTTTACATTTTTAAATATTGAAGATTTTGTGTGTCCATGTACCCTAAAACCCTTACATCAACCATCAGCAGGAATGTAATTGCACATCACCTCCACCAACATCCACTGTGAAACACAGTGATGGCTGCGTTATGGTTTAGGCATCATTTCCACAGAGGAACGAGACAAACATCAACATTCTATAAAAAAATTTCAGAGATTCAGATACTGCTGTTTCTTTTAACCTGAGCTAATAAGTTAAAATAAATTGGCAAATTTTAGCCTGGAAATGTACAAAGTTTGTAGGCAAACACACAAAATGAACTTTCAGCCATGATTTTAGTGAAAAGTATTTCTTAAAGGTGCTAACTGAGAAAATGTGTTGTTTTTTGCTTCAGATGCCTAATTCCATGTCTTTGACACATGGGTTTAAATCCTGATTGTGTCAGTAAGGCATCCAGTGTAGAAACTTAGCCAAATCTGTGAGGAAGGTGGAATGACTTGCTGCTGCAATGACTCAATCAACTGACCAGTCCCAAAGGTAAACCACAACCTGTATGACTTTTATTAGATAGTGATGTCTTATTTTTCCAACTTCTCTTTTATTTATGACTTTGTTTTAGTTCAGTGGTTCCCAAAACTTTCCTGTTTAGCCACCCTGTGGTTTTCAGGAAGTATTTTCGTATTTTACAGTACAGAAAAAACAAAATTAAATCGCAGTAAATTACAGATTGATAATAAACTAGAATCTCCTTTAAATTACAAAACTGTCACTTTTAATGATAATTATTTTAATTTTAAACATGTATTTTACTGTGTAACTGAAATCAGCATTGCTATCAATACATTTTAAATAAATGCCTCTAAAAATTGGCTATTTATTCAATTAATTTCTAGCATACCACTCCTGCAATTACATTTAGGGAACCACTGTGTTAGTCTATCAACTCTATCTAGTGCAGAATAATGTGCAGAAGAATGTGAAAAAGTTTAAGGATTTTAAATATTTGTTTGGCATCATATTTTATTATTAATTTTAAATGTATCTATAATTTATCTGATCAACGGCTGCATGAAGCTTAAGCAAAAATTCAATCTGGAAGACTCATCTGCTTCACTTGAAACACCTGCATTGTCCTTTTTTAGCTCCAGCCAATCAACTTGGGGCTGCATCTTCTCTGAAGCCAATCATCTCTCAATATCCGCTTCATTTAGCTCCTGGCCTAGCTTCTCTCTCTTGCAAGCAAAGCAAGCTTTCACCCACTTCATCGTCTCTCTCTTTCCCAAACCATTCTCAGTCTCACTCACCCTCTGCCTTATTCCACCACCAGTGTGCAGGTCCCAGGGGGGGAAGACTACTGTAATCCTTTTCTAAGTTACTCATCCAAGCGTATGTTGATCCACAGCAATGCCGGGGCCCGATCGCCAAATAACTTATTTAATGAATATTTTTATCTGCTTTTGTCAGCCTTGACCGATGGCCGTTTACACTGAGCCTGGTTCTGCTGAGGATTTCTTACTGTTAAAACTGAGTTTTTCCTCTCCACTGTAACAACATGCATGCTCAGTGCAAGGGCTTGTAGAGAGTCAATCAGCTGGTTTTCCTTATAGATATATGTTAAAGAATATGATTGTGTCACCTGCATAAATTAATTAAATATTTTAATATTGCAGCTTTTCTCTGTGAGCACTCTAGGTTGAATACTATGCAACATTATCTGTACAAAACCCAAATTTTGTTTCACATTCATCAGGCCCCTTTCGATGACCAAACTAAGGATCATGAAAGCCTGTGCGATCAGACGGGTAGCTGTCCTTGCAGGGGCCAATAACTGATCTTCACAGTACAAAGCTGCGCAGCCTCTTTTCATGTCACTTTCATTGAGTGGAGGGCCACTATATGAGCTCTATAAAGTGGCTGTGTCCATTCAAGGGTCTAAATAGGACAAAGCTGGGCTCGCCGTGGTGCAACACAGACTCACAACCAAAATAGGAATGAAGCAAAGTGACAAGGGAGGGCTCAAGAGAACAAGGGGCGGGGAGTGAATTATGTTAAATCCATCTGCTGAATATATTTACCACAAACTGATCAAAAACTAGATCTCTGTTCGAAACCATCTCACTAGTGTAGAGAGAAAGTGACGGATGCTGAGTAGTTTTTGCGTTGAGCTTTTTTTTTGTGTAGGAGAGGAAGATATCAGAATAATGCAAAACATTATGCAGCACTTAATATGCTTGACATTTTTGTAAAAATCATTTAAATAGATGCACTTTTATGTGCACACTATAGACTGGCATCATGGATGAAGCTGCATGTTGCTTGTTTCCCTCTTATGATGGAGCTCTGCAGTAGGATGCAGGTTTGTTTGTCCATCTATTTCGTCCAGCAGAGGACTCCTCTGGTCTGCTTGTTCATTCTGTTTGGCTCTGCAGTCGCATCTCCTTTTGGTGAGTCATGCTAGTTTATCTTTCACTTTATATCTGTAATGGCTTACATAATAACTTTTAATGCATATAATCTTTTCCTTTTTTACATTGATATTCTAATCTATCTGTATTTAAGGGAACGGGAATACAGGTTTTATGTGAAAGATTCATGAATTCTTGAATATAATTTAATAAATTACATCAAGACTCTTGAATTGTTGAATTCTTTACATGCAGGGCAGAAATATTATTATTAATGATATTAAAACGATGCATGAGAATGAACGTTTTTTCAAGTGTCTTGCAGATGTTGCACCACATATTATTTTAAGCTGTGAAGAAATAAGCAGAAAGTATTAGTAATTAAACCCTAAAATGCCCAAAGCAAAAAACTACTCTAAAGAATGCATTATTAATCAGTAAGAGTCATTTCTTTGGTTTGCCTTTTTAAACAGAAACCATTCCTACAAAGTCACTGTACATGAATTTGTGTTTTACTATATTGTTACTATTGGCTCATCTTCTGCAAGATCTTCCCAATTGCATCTGATTGCAGAGGAGTGTCGGGCTTTAAGGGGAGGATTGGCCTAGTGGTTAGAGCTGTGTGCTTGTGCTCTGGAAAGGTTGCAAAAACCTGGTTTGATCCCCACAGACTCCACTCTGGTTTCCTGAGCAAAACCCTTAACCCCACATTGTTCCCTGGGCTACACACAATTGCAGCCCACTGCTCCCCAAGGGGGTGGGTTCAATGCAGACTGAATTTCCCTGTTGCGGGACAATAAAGGGATTTACATTTAACTTGGTTTTAATAATGGTTTGCCTTTTATGCATTGATTCATGCTAAAGTTTTGCTTCTTGCTGTATATATAGATTCCATCAGCCTTTTGATCTTTTACTTTGCCAGAAATGTTCAATTATGGAACTTGGTATTGATTTTTTCAGGTCATCTGTGTTCTGCCTGCAAATTCTTCTATTTCTGAGTTTAAAACCCATAATTCTTCAGAAATTTAATGTATTTTTCTTTTCTTTTCCCAAATCTCAACTTCCTACTAAGTGCCCTGATATCCATTCTGATAATTTCTACATAATCGTGACACCAAACAGAAAGTTGTCATCAACAACTTTTTAAAAAAAAAAGTAAAATATTCAGAATTTTTCATGGTTGCTGATTCAACGATGCATCAAACACATCTTTAAAATGTTTTTCTAATGATTTCCAGGTTTGGAAGATGTTTTCTTTAGTCCCCAGGACCAGACAGTCAAAGGAGGAGAGGCGGTCTTCTTGCAGTGTGTATCTGGAGAAAGTTCCCCTCCAGCAAACATCACATGGCTTAAAGATGGACAGATTGTTACAAGAGGAAGACTATATCAGGTGAGGTAAAAAAAAACAAAAAGAAAATTTGTTTTGAAATCCTAACATCAAATAAAAAGAAATGAAAAAATATATCTTGCACTCAGTCAACAATATTTCCTATTTTAATCTTGAAAATATTAATTTTCATGATGTTTCTGTTAATGGCTCCATAAAAACATACAAAGAAGAGAAAATATTTATCTTTTTGTTACTTGATATTTGTTCCTTGTTTTGTTCTTTAATTGTTGATCTATTTTCTCCTGTTCATGCTTTCCTGAAACTTTCTCAGCTCATTTATCCCCATAATCCTATCAGTTTTAGGGAATTTTCCCTAAATCTTGAGTTTTTGGTAGATTGGAAAAAAAAAAAAAGAAATACAGCACTTGATAAAATGAAGCTAGACTAATTTTATTACGATCATCTGCTTTCCTGTCAAGGGGGAATATGGAGGAGGTAAACAGAAGAAAACGTCAGGAACTTTGCACCTTAATAACGTAACACTGGAGGATGATGGGATATATATTTGTGTCACACACAACTCTTTCCTGAACATCAGCAAGAGGAGTAAACCAGCAAAACTAACTGTGGAAGGTGAGAACAACTTCTTTAATAAATGATCTGAACTTACAACTGACAGTTTTGCAACAATTAATCATTAATGAGCAACATAACCCTTTGCTGTTAGGAATGAGGTGCAACATAACAAAGTCATTCTTTCCACTAGGGGTTCCTCAGAGCCTGAAGATCATCCAGGGCCCTGACAACATCACGGTTACTACGGGAACTGAGGTGTCCATGCAATGCACAGTCCGCGGCTTCCCTGTTCCCATGGTGCACTGGTTCAAAGACGGCTGTCTCCTGCAGAGCTGCTTGGCCTCATTCAGCCTCATGAACAATGGACAGCTGCTCATACTGAGGTCAGACCCTCCAAAGAACATGATATTCATCTTCATTTGTTCTGACAGGCTACAGCTTTAATGGAGCAGAAGATATGTTATGCTACAGATCCTTTAGGCACTCAAAAAGCATGTATGGATACCACTTATGGACACAGATGACTCATTTTGCAACAACTGACACATTTCATTTATCATAATAAAAATAAATTAACTTAATTTCTAACAAAGGCCTGTAAGCCTTTTCTGGGTTAGAAAAAAAAACACATTATTTCATTCCTCTAAAACTCTTTACAAAAAAAGAGTTTTTTTTAAACCTTTCACTAGCCTCATGATTACACATTAAAAGTTCACAAAATACTAAATAAATAGAAATTATAGTATAAAAATGATTAAAAAAAAATTTAAAAGCTCCCACTTCATTTGTTTTATATTATCCGTCAGCATGGTGTCAATCTTGATTCTGTTGAAAAATATTTTTTTCTTAGTTCGGGATTTTCTTTCTCTACAAGGTAAAGGTTTTTAAATGACATTTTTTTCTACTAATTTTCTTTGTGAGAGCTGATATTATTGCAATAAAAGATAAAATGATTTCAAACAGACATGCACCGATCCATTTTTATTCCGATCTGATCAGTATACCTGAACATATCAGGCAATATCCGATACCGATCTGATTAGACTGTGGAATAAATGAACAATATGTCTTTTTACTTTTTACTATTATTTATTAACAAGTAGGCAGGAAAAAGAAAGAGATAGCATTTCCATGTAAAGGGCACTGGATTGGATCTCTGATATCTGATCCAGCTAATTAGTCAATAGGTATCGAATCAGTGCATCTCTAATATCAACATTATTGATGCATCTTTAAGAGACACACCAATCATTTAAATCATTTTCCTACAGAGAAAACTTTCAACATTCATCAACACTGTACTTGTAAAACATTGTAATATTTATTTGTAAAAATTACAGAAAAATATTTTTTGGGATGTTAATGCTTGAGGCCTGTTTGTTTGAAGGTTAGAAAAGCAGCTTTCCTGTAGCTTGATTTAAAGTTAAGTTGTATTTAAAATACCCCAGTTTCTAAACTCAGTTCTAAGCTCAGCATTTTTATTTGTGTAGTGACGGATTTTATTACAGCTTTACTGTTTTATTTTTGGTGCAAATTGCAGTATTTCATACAGTTCTTTTATTCTTGTTTTATTGCATTTTTTGTTTTGTTTTGTCACAACAATTTACACTTCCTTTTATAAAAGTATCGGTAAATCATTTGCGATTTTACTTTCTGTTTCCTTTCTATTTCACTCAGAAATGTGACAGAGAAGGATGAGGGCTCATATCACTGTGTGGCATCAAACCAGGAGGAGACTGTTCAATCCCAGTCAGCTTTCCTGCTTCTATTCGGTACTTTGAACCATCTACAGTACTAACCCGTGTCTTTAAAAAACATTAATTTACCAGGAAATGTTCTGAATGATCAAACTACAAACACTGTCAGAATTTTGAGCATCCATTGTGTTTTCAGACATGCATTGGAGTTTTGTGCAGCAACCCACTAGCTTGACAGTAAGATCAGGAGAAAATGTCACGCTCACCTGCAGACCACCACACAGCCAACCAGAAGCTGACGTGTCCTGGTTCAAAAACAACCAGCTTCTCATTCCAACAAAGAACATGACAGTGCAGCCCAGTGGGGATCTCTTCTTTAACAGGTCTCTCTTTTAAAACAAAAACATATGCATGAATTAAAGATGATTATTTGTTTATTTCTTATATGTATTTATTTAGTCCAAGTCAGTTGTATTTATTTTCCCTCAGCATCCAGGAGCAGGATGGTGGCAGCTACTTCTGCAGGGCTTCGAACCGACACCTCCAAATATTCCTCACCTCTGAAAAAGCAACTCTAACTGTTCTAGGTGTGGTATTAATGCAAACCCCATACCAGTGTAAAAAGGGAGATTGCCTGATGAAAATGTCTCTCTCTCTCTCTCTCTCTCTCTCTCTCTCTCTCTCTCTCTCTGTCTTCCCACAGCCCCACCTTTAGTGAAACTGTGGCCCATAGTGTTGACCGTTCCTGTGGGAGCCCCGGCAATGCTGGTGTGTGAGGTGTCCGGTCATCCTTTGCCCTCCATCAGCTGGATGAAAAGAGGCCACTCCAAACAAACTGGAGGCAAGATAGCACTGGGGTAAGTTATGTTGGTGCATATAATGAAACAGTGTAAGAAAATCCTAAAATTCATAAGGAATGCCTTATTTTTGTATTTAATATTTAAAAAGATCAAATCCTATCCAACTTTATAGATGTAGCATTTTAAAGCTAACCAGACCAATATGCTGCACAAAAGTAAAAATGTATACACCTTTAAATAGAATAGGATAGAAAATCCCTTTATTTTTCCAACAATGGGGATATTGTGGTGTTACAGCAGTTAACAGTTCAATTGTGTTGTTTTTTATTGCAATTGAAAGTGTAAGGAAATAAATTTTCCAAGTATTTGGGAAAAGCAGCTCCTAAACAATAAAAAATTACATAATTTTCTAGTATTTTGTCACATTTCTTATAACACAGCTTAGTGTCCGCTTTGCATTCCATCCATTTTAAGCTCTCCCACTGACTACCATCAGGACGTCATGAGAGCTGTTTTCGAAACAGCTGTTCTTCTGAAGAGTGGCCTTTTAGTCCAAGTGAGCATAGGTTCGTTTTACTTTTGGTAACGAAACCATCTCACAAGCTTCAGTCCATTCCTTGATGAACTCTTTAACATTTTTTCTAACATTCTTAAGCATTTCTAAAACCAAAACAATCTTCCCTAGGACAACACAACCTCTTTCTACCTAGAATGATAGGTTGCATGGACTCTTCCGTGCTGTTTTAACTGGCATATAATTGTTTAAAAAGATTAACAAAACACCTTCATTGTAACTAAGGATAAGCCAGACTTGTGGAAGTCCACTCTTTACTTCTTGACATCTTGGAGAATTTCTTGAGTTTTTCATTTTCCCCAATAATGAATCAACCTACGATGAACTCATAAAGATAAAACATCATTATCCGACCTTCTCAAATTATGTGAAATCATAATAATCTCAGAATATGTAAGCTAAATAGGTTACTAAACAAAAACTAATAAATGCACACCTATCATAAAACCTTATGCAACTTTTCAAGCGAAAATCAAACTGCTATCTCCTTTTTTTGGAATAAATTTATTCCTGAATTATGCAGTGAATAAATAAAGCCCAGACATCTTACCTGATTGTGGAAAAGGCTACTGGAGTAAAACGAAAAAAGACCCATAATAGTAAAAAAAAAAAAAAAAAAAAGCTGGTAATGCAAAATCTTCACACACCTGAAGGCACAGATGTATAGGCAGAGGGCTTAACCCAAAACTTGTCCAAAAAAATAATTAATTGATGTCTCATTTCAGTCGGTATGACCTTCATCAGACATTCCAGACATAACATAAAACAAAAAAAAGCATTTTTAAATAACTTTGAATTCTTATGCTTGTAGCCTATCCTTCTGTTTCTGCTGCGCTATCAAGAGGCTTCTGAACAAAAGCAAAATACTGCTTTGCTTCTTCCTAAAAAGATGTTGATTATTTATTGAGGTTTACTGTTGCTTGAAGACCTGAATAAAATCTTAAAAACATTTTTACAAATATTGGTATAGTTGCTCCTATTTATAAAGTTTGAATTGCTATCATATTAGAGATAATACTATTTTGTTTTTCGAAAAAACTATTTCATACCGTGAATAGAACTCTGTGATCTTCCTGTGAATATTACTGACCTCTGTCAGGTGAAACTCAATAAAGTTTGAGCTCTCTAGTACCTGGATTGCTCAGTTTTACCCAGAGGGGCTGTATATGCATGTAGGGCAGAGATATCTGATACGTCGATGAAGGTCATGAATGTTACATCAATACATCCTTGACTGGGGGCAGTACAGTGAGTGAGAGCCTTTCCTTGAATTTATGTGTTTATCCGATCCAATTCAACTAATTTGTTAAGCACTTAAAAACAACTACAACTTATCAAAATGCTGCATAATAAAATTAAATAAAGAAATAAAACATAACAGTACAGATTAAAACACTAAACAGCTAAAACATGGGTAAAAATAAAATTCACACAATCAAGTCAATAAAATTGGGTAAAAAATAATTCTACTCCAATAAATTGAGTTTATTTATACAGGTATAGCTCCAATTCACAACATGTGTGATCTCAAGTTTTCTATCTATAAAAGGAATAAAAGATAAAAGAAGATACATAGATAAATAATAAGATAAAGCCCACTGTCTCACTAGGTGTTTAAAGCCAAAGCGAAAAGGTGGTTTTTGACATGAGTTTTAAAAACAGTCAGAGGAGGCCTGTCTGATGTGCTGAGGAAGTTCGTGACAGAGCTTTGAAGCTGCAACAGCGACGGCGTGTTCCCTTATGACCATCTGACCTGAGAAAGCAAGTAGGTCTATAAGGATGTAGAAGCTCAGAGAGGTATGGTGGGGCAAGCCCATTCAGGGATTTAAAAGCAAATAAAAGAATTTTCAAATGAATTCTAAAATGTATGGACGCCGAATGGAGTGCAATAATCCAGCCATGAGGTAAAAAAGTTTATAAGAAACTCTAAAAGATACAGTTTATTACGCAGTTTGACAGGCAGAAAAAAAGATTCATTTAGCTCGAATAGGTGATTATATACACTATTTGATACATTTTATGCCTTAGGTCACGATTCAGGTCTAAGGTGAATTATTTTCCTTATTTCCTATTATGCTTGATGTTTTCTCTTTTTTCCCCTCATGTATTTAAAGAACACATGCTGGAATGGTCAGATGTAAAGACTGGACAGAAAGCAGGTTAAAAAATAGCCACAGTCAAAGAAGGAAAACCTTAAAGCAGACTTTAAAAAAGATTAGGGAACCACTGATAAAGACCTGTGAAATGTGACAAGAACATCTAGTTTGTTAAAAAAGAATTATGTCTGATTTGTTTGTTCCTTTTTTTTGGTTGTTGTTGTAATAAACTAATATCCCTCTTATTCAGACAGAGAAATGCTACTCTCTACATCCAATCAGCCAGAGTCTATGATGAGGCGGTCTACGTATGCGAGGCGTCCAACATACTGGGAAAAAGCCAAAGCACAGCCATGCTGAGAGTTGCTGGTAACACCTTCTCTTACCTTCTGTCTTTTTAATGTGCATTTCTAAAAAAAATTGGTTTTTTGGATTCAAGAAAAGGCAAGAACTTGTTAATGAAGGGATAAATTAAACTAAGGGAACGTATGTCAGTCATGACATGGTCAAATGTTTTTCTGACCATTTTAAGGGATAGTGTGATGACACCACACTAAAACAATGAATCCCCAAAATATTCAAAAAATATTTCAAGTAAACTGATCTTTTATTGAAGCAGAATATTTTCACACAGAAAAATGTAATAAAGTCAGATTTTAATTCTAGAACAATTATTTTAAATCACCAGTGTAACACTTTAAGAGTGAGGAGGATATGTTTCTAGGGTTCACAAACTTTCCATAATAGTCATTAGGCAATCTTTACATGTAATCTGGGATATTAGGATACTGTAGTGATCTACAGTAAAATATCTAATCAAATAAATGCATCATCAGACACAAAATTAACCCCAGATAAGGCACCTGAAAAAAAGAAAAAAAAAATCTGTATTTTATAGGTCCTGACATCTACAAGACAATGTAGTTGATGTGGGGATTTTCTCTTGTGCTAGTTAAAAATGTCTGCAGGACTTTTCTCAATCTACAGACACTAAATGGATGCATCAGCATAAAAATAAACATTAAATTAACCTAGATTTAACAAATGCCTGTAAAACTGTTTCAAACTTTCCAAACATTTTTGCCTAAATGATAAAAGCTTAATCTTACAGCAGATACTTATATCAGTATTTTTTTACTTCCCAGATTAGCAAAGATGATGATAAAGAAGCCAAATCTGTGGTGGAGGTCTTAGAAATTGCAAAAAAATGAATCGCTTTCCTTTTTACTTTTTGAAATGTAGAAGGATTAGAAGCCTACAAACTATAATCTCATTAATATATTTGAAGAGTCCTGGCTCTACTCAGGAACTCCTTGTTTAAATGGGAGTTAAATTATGAAGTCATCTGCATAGCTGTGGGAAGAAACTGCAAGCTTCCTGAAAGTATAGCAAAAGAATAATTACAAAAAGAGGAAAGGAAAGGATCTAAAACTGAGCCCTGAGGAACCCTTCATTTAAGAGAATAATGATTCTAAAGAAAATGTGTATTCCTTTTAAGCATCAATACAAAATAACACTTACCTCCCTTTGTACAGTATCTTCTTGTTTTTTTTTTTTTTGTAATATGATTGGTTTCAAATGTCTTTTCACAGTGAGTCCCATTATTGTGACCCATATAAGCAGAATGAGCAGCAACATTGGGGAATCAGTTATCCTTCCCTGCAGAGCAGTGGGGATACTACCCATCACTTACAGCTGGACCAGAACAGAATCCCAGTCTCCTTTAGGACAATCTGAAACCATTCATGTTGATGGTGAGATTTGAAGATGCACAGGACATTTTTCTCATTCAGCCTTGATCTAATTACATTTCCACTCTGTTTGCTGCATAACTCTTATAGAAGACGGAGCCCTGCATATTTCCAGAATCCAGTACTTGGATGCAGGAAAGTATACCTGTACTGCAGAGAACAGAGCTGGACGGCATCAGAGATACACAACCCTCATCGTCACAGGTCTGTTTACATAAGATTCCTCATCTCATCAAATGTTTACTGTTATCTGTGCTAAATATAAACTTGCACTGAATAAAAATCCCAAATTAAGAGCTTAAAAATAAAAAAAATGACCCTCAGTTAGATGAAAGGTGTCTAGAGGGTATTGATGTCTCCAACTTTGAAGCTATACAATCAAAGGGTGTACACAGGTGCAAAACTGACCTTCCTCTAAATGCTAACTTAGTACATAAATCCTCTGGTAAACAAGTTTGATTAGATAAAGAAAGAATAGGAGACACACTTGCACCACTCCTTGGTTTTACGACAGAATTATTCCATTTAGATTAATTCTAACATTTCAGTAAATCATCCTCAGGGAAGCAAAATTACCCGAATCATAAGTTGTTTTTACAAAATGTAGCTTTTTAACTTTAACCTCGCCAGCAAGTTGAATTCTTGCAGAATTTGTGCATTAAATAACATAGGAGATAAATAATAAGTCTAACTAAACCTGAGTGGTAGACTATCAATCCGACCTGCCAGGTTATTTTATCTCAATCTTTATCTCAGTTTCTGTTTGCTAATTCTCATCTGTTATGGTTTCCTCTCTGTTAAACAGAAGATTATCCAGCTGACAGACGGAAGCAGACTGGGTTTGTTCTGTCTGCTGTGAGTAATAAAGCTGTAAAAACATGTCCTCAGCTTTGTGTGAAAATCATTGTACAGTCGGCTTATTTTGTTGATGCATTTTCTCAGTCCAGGTGCTGTGTGGTTATTGCATAGATTAGCTTTATCAGTGGTGACATTCCATCTTTTATCATCATAAAGAGCAACATTTAAATATTTTTGTGTTCCTGTCTCATAATGCACTTTTGGTTAAACGATGTTTCAGCATTAGATCTGCTTTAATGAAATTCTTTGTTTTTATATTCTTTAGAGCACCAACCTTAGCAAAGATCATCTGGTTTCCCATCTGAGGAGATCTTCAGCTGAGCAGAACCTCAAAGTTCATCATGTGAATGTTTCAGCACAGCACAACATGGCAACATGTACGTACTGTCAAAAAAACAAACAGAGTTGTAAATTATAACATTTACAACTCTGCCTACGAGTTTTGAAGGTGACAAAATATTTCTATTGATTTTTTTACATTGGATCCTGAGTGTTGGGATCTGGAGATGTACCACCTTTCTCCAGCAGAGTGCGCCGTGGGTCTCCTGGGCTGGAGCCCTCCATCACACCTGATGGTCATCAGCCCATCAGGAGACCTGCCTACGTAAGCAGCAGCCAGACCTTCCTTCAACGCCGCAGTGTTGACCAAGTTTGGTTAGCGAACCTGAGCCTCTGTTACCTGAAAGAATCTTAGTTTTCTCTTGTGAGAAACCTGATTCTAATCTGCCTCTGTCTTCTTGCTCACAGGAAACCCGTCTCAAGTCTGAAGCTCTGGATGAGCTTAAACCTGCCTGCCAGCCCTAGTGAGCCAAACCTGAAGATTTCAGTCTGGATTCCTCCTGCTGCTCTCAGGGAAGAGCTGGAATATCAAACCAAGGTCTGCCACTCATTAGTCAGAAGCTAGACGCTGCTGCTGCTGCTAAGCACTCTGCTGAACCAACAGTCTCTGGACCCAACCGGTTCCCTCTCTCACAAGAATGCTTGGACCTCTTCAAGGTAGACTCTGAAATATCTAAGACTCAATAAATTATCTGACTGCTTGGCTAATCAAACTGTCCGTCTCTGCGGACATCAGTGAACCCAGCCCGTACCAGTACCTGAACCAGTTCATGTCTTTGTGTGAAAACCTGTTCAATAAACTCTGTTAAACTTTTACTCAGCCTCCGTTTGTGTTCTGCATGTGGGTTTAGCCTCTTAAACCAATCATGACAGAACACTGCGGCCAAATACAAAACCCAGCAGATCACCTCCGGAGGAGGCTCGAGGAGCAGGATGCCCAAATCCAAGGATATGCGCACACCCTCCATGAGTTAAACACTCAAATTGAACATCAGAACCAAGTTTTACAGGCATACGCCAGCTACATGAGGGATGCTAATGCCACGCCAGCAGTACGTCCTGTTCCGGAACCACTTCCGCCTCTAAGGTCACCGACAGTCACGTCATTTCCGGAGTTCCGTCCGAGTCCTCCTAAACGATTTTCAGGTAACCAAAAGGATTGTAAAGGATTTTTGTTTCAGTGTCGTTTGCTTTTTGAGCACTCCCCCAGCAGTTTTCCGAATGATAGGAAGAAAATCTCCTTCATTCTCTCTCAACTTACTGGATGAGCCCTTGAATGGGCGGAGGCAAGGTTCTCTTCTGAGTCCAGCTTTTCATGTACCTTTTCTGAGTTTATATCTGAGTTTTCCCAAGTTTTTAATCATGACTCAGACAAAACAATTGATTCCCGAGCTCTGCTAAGTTTAAAGCAGGAAAATTCGACAGTGGCTGAGTTCTCCATTGACTTCCGGGTTAAAGCTGCAGCCTCAGGCTGGAATGAGTGTGCACTTAAGAGTGCTTATTTCAAGGCTTTAAATGAAAACATCAAAGACGAACTCGCCACAATCGACGAACCAGCTAGTCTGGAGGAATTAATCCGATTAACCATCAGACTGGATAATAGACTCCGGACTAGAAATAACTCTAAACATCGAAGCATGAATTTTTCGGTTTCTGCTCCTGCATTTAACAATGTTTCTGTTTTTACTGGATCCCCAGAACCCAGTTCCAAGGCAAAGTCTAAGAACCAGACTCTTTCAGTACCTGTCCAAGTCTCTCACTCAGATGGATCGGAGGTCGAACCCATGCAAATTGGACACACAAGGCTATCCCCCGAAGAAAGACAACAGAGGTTTAGAGGAAACCTTTGTCTGTACTGTGGTGAGACTGGCCATTTCATTGCGTCATGCCAGGCTAAATCAAAAGCCAGGGCCCGTCAGAGCAATTGAGGAGTCTGACGGGCCATCTAAAATCTGAAAAAACTCCTCATTTATTGTTGCCTGCAACCCTTTTTTTCTCTAACCAGAATCTCACATTATCTGCATTCATCGACTCTGGGTGTGAGAGAAATCTCATTGATTCTGAGCTGGTCCAGCAGTTAAGGATTGAGACTGTTCCATTAACTAAGCCTCTCAGAGTATCGGCAATTGATGGAAAGAAGCTTCACCAAGTTACTCATCAGACGCAACCCTTAGAACTTCTTATATCAGGAAACCACTGTGAGACGCTAACATTTTTTGTTTTTCCCTCAGCATGCTCTCCTCTGGTGCTTGGTTTCGAGTGGTTGGAACGTCACAACCCCCATATCAACTGGGCTGAACGCCACATTGAATCTTGGTCCACTTCCTGTCACGAGTCATGCCTTCGTTCTGCGGCTCCTACTATTCAGTCTCCTGGAGGTAGGGGGGAGATGGACTCTCCTGAACTTACTTCTGTTCCTCCCAAGTATCATGATCTGGCACCAGTCTTCAGTAAGGTCAGTGCGACGTCTCTTCCACCTCACAGACCATATGACTGCGCCATAGATTTATTACCTGGAGCTCCCCTTCCCAGCAGTAGACTATTTAACATCTCCAAACCAGAACGTGAAACTATGGAGAAGTATATCAATTAGTCTCTAGCCGCTGGAATTATTCGTCCATCTTCATCTCCTCTCGGTGCTGGTTTCTTTTTTGTGGGAAAAAAGGACGGTTCCCTTCGACCCTGTATTGACTACAGAGGCTTGAATCAGATAACCGTCAAAAATAAGTATCCCCTACCATTACTGGCATCAGCTTTTGAACCTGTTCAAGGTGCGACAGTGTTCACCAAACTCGATTTAAGAAACGCCTATCATCTCCTTAGAATAAGAGAAGGGGATGAATGGAAGACAGGCTTTAAGACCCCCATAGGCCAATTTGAATACCTGGTCATGCCTTTTGGTCTTACTAACGCTCCTGCTTGCTTCCAGGCTCTAGTCAACGACGTCCTCAGAGATTTTTTGAATGTTTTTGTTTTTGTATACATTGATGATATTTTGATCTACTCCAAGAACCTCTCAGACCACAAGAAACATGTTCGTCTAGTTCTTCAGAGACTACTGGAAAACAAACTCTTTGTGAAAGCTGAAAAATGTGAATTTCACCAACCATCTGTCACCTTTCTAGGGTTTGTGCTCGAGGGCGGGCAGGTGAAGCCATCCGAAGACAAAATAAAGGCAGTTCTGGACTGGCCGACACCTGAAAACCGTAAGCAACTCCAGAGGTTTCTTGAGTTTGCAAATTTCTACAGGCGTTTCATAAGAAATTATAGTCAGACAGCTCTTCCCCTCACAGCTCTGACTTGTGTGAAGAAGACATTCCAATGGACATCTGAAGCCGAAAATGCTTTTAATAAACTGAAGAATCTATTTTCCAGAGCACCCATCCTCATCCAACCTGATCCCTTTAAACAGTTTGTCCTAGAGGTGGACGCATCTGACTCCGGTGTTGGAGCTGTTTTATCTCAACAGTCAGACTCTGACCAGAAAATTCACCCTTGTGCCTTTTTTTCACGTAGACTCTCTCCGGCAGAACAAAATTATGATGTCGGAGACCGAGAACTCCTTGCCATCAAACTCGCCCTAGAAGAATGGAGACATTGGCTCGGGGGGCCGAGCATCCTGTATTGGTGTGGACAGACCACAAAAACCTGGCTTATCTCCAATCAGCTAAAAGATCCAACCCACGTCATTCTAGATGGTCTTTATTTTTCTCTCGTTTCAATCTTATCATTTCTTACAGACCTGGTTCCAAGAACGTCAAGCCCGACTCTCTCTCTCGTCTGTACTCCACTGATCAACCTGAGACACCCGAACCTGTTCTCCCTGCCTCTTGCACTATTGGAGTCGTTTCCTGGGAGATCACTTATCTCATCAACTCTGCCCTGCCTCTGAACCTGACCCAGGTAACGGTCCTCCAAACAAAACTTATGTTCCATCTTCCGTCAGATCCCGCCTTATCCATTGGATGCATGCAGCAAAATTCTC
Organism: Cyprinodon diabolis; assembly: GCA_030533445.1. NCBI lineage: Eukaryota > Metazoa > Chordata > Actinopteri > Cyprinodontiformes > Cyprinodontidae > Cyprinodon > Cyprinodon diabolis. Next base: position 19,622,550 of record CM060073.1, read on the forward strand.
GGCCCATCCTGGAGTGAGCAGAACCATAGTCCTCATCACTAGACGTTTTTGGTGGCCGTCTCTTCACAAAGACGTAAAAGAAAACGTTCTGGCATGTTCCATCTGCGCCAGAAATAAAACTCACCAACCTCCTTCTGGCCTGCTGCATCCTCTACCTGTCCCTACCCGTCCTTGGTCTCACATCGCAGTTGATTTTGTCACCGGTCTCCCGATTTCCAGAGGTATGTTCACTATCCTAACCATTGTTGACCGTTTTTCCAAGGCCTGTCATTTAATTCCCCTCAGGAAACTACCCACTGCATTCCAGACTGCCCAACTTCTCGTGAAGCATGTTTTCCGTCTCCATGGAATACCTCAAGAGATCCTCTCAGATCGTGGTCCCCAGTTCATCTCACAGGTCTGGAAAGCCTTCTGCTCAGCATTAAATTGCAAATCATCTCTCACCTCTGGTTATCACCCTCAGACTAATGGGCAGACGGAGAGGATGAACCAGCAACTCGAGTCCACTCTCCGCTGCCTAACCTCTAACAATCCGACTGACTGGAGTCAGTTTCTGACGTGGATCGAATACGCCCACAATTCCCTGAGATCTGCTTCTACCGGTTTGTCCCCTTTCCAAGTCTCCATAGGTTATCAGCCACCACTCTTCCCTGCAGACGAGAGAGAGATAACGGCTAGATCAGTCCACCACCACATCCGCCATTGTCAGTGTGTCTGGAAGGACACCATCGCCACCCTAAACCGTTCATCTGCCACCATGAAGAGATTCGCTGATTCAAAACGGCGTCCTGCCCCTGACTATACCCTGGGCCAAGAGGTATGGCTATTTACACGGGACATTCCTCTCAAGGCCATGTCTAGGAAGCTTTCACCTCGGTTCATCGGTCCATACAAGATTGCCCAGATTATCAATCCCTCTGCTGTCCGCCTACACCTGCCACCGTCTCTTCGAATCCACCCCACGTTTCATGTTTCCCAGATCAAACCTGTCATCTCTAGCTCCTTGTGCCCACCATCCGACTCCCCTCCACCCGCCCTGGACATCGACGGCCATCCGGCCTACACAGTTCGCCGGATCGTGGACTCCCGTCGGCGAGGTCGCGGATGGCAGTACCTCGCCGACTGGGAGGGCTACGGTCCGGAGGACCGCACCTGGGTTCCTGGTTCATACATCCTCGATCCATCCCTGATCGAGGATTATGAGAGGTCTCTCCCGTCCACTTCCTCTGGACCGCCAAAAGGCGTCGTTGAAAGGGGGGTACTGTTGGGATCTGGAGATGTACCACCCTTCTCCAGCAGAGTGCGCCGTGGGTCTGCTGGGCTGGAGCCCTCCAGCACACCTGATGCGCAGTGTTGACCAAGTTTGGTTAGCGAACCTGAGCCTCTGTTACCTGAAAGAATCTTAGTTTTCTCTTGTGAGAAACCTGATTCTAATCTGCCTCTCTCTTCTTGCTCACAGGAAACCCGTCTCAAGTCTGAAGCTCTGGATGAGCTTAAACCTGCCTGCCAGCCCTAGTGAGCCAAACCTGAAGATTTCAGTCTGGATTCCTCCTGCTGATCTCAGGGAAGAGCTGGAATATCAAACCAAGGTCTGCCACTCATTAGTCAGAAGCTAGACGCTGCTGCTGCTGCTAAGCACTCAACTGAACCAACGGTCTCTGGACCCAACCGGTTCCCTCTCTCACAAGAAAGCTTGGACCTCTTCAAGGTAGACTCTGAAATATCTAAGACTCAATAAATTATCTGACTGCTTGGCTAATTAAACTGTCCGTCTCTGCGGACATCAGTGAACCCAGCCCGGACCAGTACCTGAACCAGTTCATGTCTTTGTGTGAAAACCTGTTCAATAAACTCTGTTAAACTTTTACTCAGCCTCCGTTTGTGTTCTGCATCTGGGTTTAGCCTCTTAAACCAATCATGACACTGAGTTTGAAATCTGTCTATTACATTACATTAACGCACAGTCTACTGTTTATATATAGCTTCTGTGTATATATATATATATATATATATATATATATATATATATATATATATATATATATATATATATATATATATATATATATATATTTATATATATTCTATCTTATTTTGTTATTTTGTTTTGTTTCGTTTTTTCTCTGCACCAACAACACCAAGTCAAATTCCTTGTAAGTGCAAACCTACTTGGCAATAAACTTGATTTTGATTCTGATTCTGATTCTGATTTGCTTGGTGACAGATTCAATAAAGGGATGAACCCTCATATTTTCCTGACATAAGATGCTTCAGCTTAGATAGATAAATTTTTCTCTTCCTGATTAAAATAATCTGAAACCAAAGCTGATGGAAAGCATGGCAGGCTCTTTTTGAACCTCATCTGCTCTGACTCAAATGTTTTCTATGGATTATTCAGTATAGATTTTTTAAACATTCTCTTAACAGCTGCCGTGGTTAAAAATGACAAAAACAATTGTAAACAGAAATGATTTATGTATCTCTCATCTGGGATTTTTTTTTTCTTCCAGTAGTTAATGAAAATGAATTTGGGGTTAATTTATTATAATTAATCATTCTGAATTTGGGATTAATTGATAATACTTATGAATTTGGAGTTCTAAATTGAACAGAAACAGATTAATATGTGTGGCTGTTCACCTCATTTGTCTCTGTGTTTGTTGGCTCTGGGGTAAACTGTTCACAGAGCACTACTTCTGTTGAAACATGAGACAATCCAAATGATTTTTGAAGTGTTAAAATCTCTGCAACAAAGTCAATCCCAGCTAAACAAACTCTGGATTTATTTAAACCTTTAGAAAAATGTGTACTTTTATGAAAAATGATTAACAGACAGACTTGGGAGGGTTGGAAAATAACTTGGAGCATTGAAATAATGAACTATTAAAAGGCAGATTGTTTTTGCATTAGTTAAAAGTTTTAACTTGTTAGCACGATTAAGACCAACAATGACTCAATTATTGATTAGTCTATTATAGAATATTTCTTATTGCTCATGAAAAAATATATCTGATCTAATAATAAAAGAGAAACATTAACATCTTTTTCTGAAACTTTTCAGGTTCAAGGTGCAACAGCACTACTGCACCTTCAGCTTTTTCCAGATTATCCATAATGGAGCTGAAACCAGCATCAAGGCCTGGTCAGATTTCAGAGGAAACGATCCATCCCACCCAACTCTTGGTCCCACAGATGCAGCCCCCCATTTTACCGCCTCCTCCACATCCCAACTTCTTGTCAGGAAACCTCAACCCCCAACTTCTACAGACCACAGATTCACTTTTTATCCCAACTAGTCAACCACCTGTAAGCCACAGTTCAACAGCAGCAGCTACCAGAAAAGGTTTTGGTCCGATGCTTCATCATCAGCCCACTCAGAGACAGACTTGGACATCATCATATCAGACTCCAGTGGATCAAATAACCCACATGTTCAGTGATGTGATTGGTTCAGATACACCAGTGCCAACACAGAATTACATTTCCCAGAATAAAATGAGAGTGTCTGATTCAGTGACAGTTTCTTCAGAAGCTAAAACAGGCATTTTAAAAATGTTTTCTTTTCACCAAAGACATATCTTCTCTGAAACAGAAGTGTCTAAACAAATTTCTTCAACCAAACAAATGTATTTGCAGTACTCACCATCTCTCGAACAAACATCTCATGCTGTTCCTGAACAACCTGTCACCCAACGGACCTTTCTCCCAAAGTTTCATCTTGAGATCCCCCACATGGAACGTCCGACATCTTTAACCACCGGGTCTCAACCATTCCAGCTTGATGATCAACCCCCAGACAGAACTTCAATCCCAGGATCATCTCAACAGCAAAGCCCAGCTTTAGATCCTGAAAACTCCAGTAATACCAACTGGTCGAATCAGTTAAATGCTACACAAAAGGAACAACCACCCAACATCACAGAGGTAGCAGACTGGAGAAAGAGGAACACCTCCCAGTTCCCAATGACCATGATCAATGATCCCTTGTAAGTGAAATCAACAGTAAGGATATTTGTCCTTTCTTTACGTTTTACCACCACCAAAAAAAAAACAACAACATAATTTTAAAACGTTTTTTATAAAGGGTTAATTTTTTAATTGTTTTTGATATCCATTACTGGGCATACATTCCCTTTGGGTTCTTAAATCTTTCAGCAACGCCCTTAAAAATAAAATGCCTTGGTTAGGAACAAGGAATGGACAAAATGCAAATGTAAAGTATTATAGTAAAAGTTATGAAAGTTAAAAAGAAACCATTAATGACAATAGAAGCTTTTTTTGCCATATATTACAAGAAAGCTTGACCTCCTTCAAGTATCGGATTAAGAAGCCCCAGATTAGTTTGGAATGTAGAAAATTATAGTGCTGTATTTATTTATTTATTTATTTATTTATTTTTTTTTTATCTCACAGGGGGACACAACAGTCGCCATCATGGCTGCCTGTGCTGGAGAAACATGACATTCCCATTGTAGTTGGTGTGGGCGTATCCCTGGCATTTATTTTCATAACTGTTACCTTCTATTCAGTGGTCCGCAAGAACGAACCTGTTCCTCCAGGCCGAGCAGGTTAGGAACTTTTTAGAATAAAAAAAAAAAAATAAAAAAATTAAGATTTTTCTCCCAAACTATTGACTAGACAAGCTTTTTCCCCCTTTTATGAAATATCTAAATCATTCAAGTTTAAAGCCAAGACAGCACTATGAAACTGGAACAAGAGACCAGAAGTAGTAGGAGACATTTAAAATTCAGCGTTAGTGATATGCAATAAACACATGAAGAATGTCAACCAAGAACATTAAACTTTTAAGTTTTTATTATTATCAGTTTCAGGATCCAGTCATTGTTTATGATAATTATCCTAACATTTGTATGATCTGATTTTTTTCTTTAAATAAATCTGCCTTTATTATCAGATAAGATAAGATTCAGAAAGCTGTTTGTAAAAAATTACTTTGTCTTTTTAAAAATCATTCTCTCTTTTAATTGTGTACTTTAAGCCAGGAAAACAAATATACCTGTCAGTGACCTAAAATACACAGATCTATGTCCTAATCAAAAATATCTTGTTTTATACAGAATTTGATAGAAATTCAGTAATTTATCTATGACTTTAAACCAAGATGTGCTATAGCTAATTTACCTAGGTCTACATAGTTTTATGTTATATTTGGAGAAGTAGCTACCACTGATATGCCTAATGAGATATCTACTAACTGGTACACTTCATATTAAATATATCCTGAAATTACTTCTTTAAATATGCTTTTTCTATTCCTGTTACAAAGTTAAAGTAGGTTAGTTAACTTATTTTAACCTACTAATATAAGCCATCATTAACTAGAACTTACATGTCTTTTTTCCATCCAATGCAAAATAAAATAGTTTTGAAAAAGGAACTTTGAAGAATAGAAAAAAAAGTTGAAGTGATTAAAACTAACTACCTAACATATTGTATTAGGAGGCTAAATTAACTCTGTAACTGGCAGAGTTACAATGGCAACCACTCTTGTTCAGCTAAATGTTAATTTGATTAACATTTAACTAGTTAATTTAACTAGCTCCTATTATAATATATTAGCTTTAAGAAAGATATAAATAAAATTAACAAAAATATTATCTTCACCCAATGTTGACCTTTTGTGTTAAAACTAAATAACACATCCTTCACAGTTCAAAGGAACCTTGGTGTCCCAAAAAAACACGCTGATCGTCAGGCTCCAGGACATGAAAACAGGTGCATACCACGCTTCAAAACAGAAATATGCTAAAAGAACTAATGAAGATCTTGCTTTATGTTCATACGAGCTGTCTTCTTTGTTGTACAGAGCTTTTGAGGATGATGAGTGTGTCACGGTGATAGAGCAGAGCCCCAACACGTCAGATACCCGTGCACGCCCTCCAGGACCAGACCTGGTCACTGTTCAGATGGAGCCGACTTTTGAGGAGGTTGAAGAGGTCTCCCAGCCTACTGTGGACCACTACTCAGTGACTGTAGAGACTCATCCAGAGCCTGTCGTTGACACAAAGGTCTGAAATCACACACATGAATGAATGATGTATATTTAATCGGCATTGGGTTCAGGACAGGTTTGGAAATAAATAAAAAAAAATACCAGTAATTATCTTGGATATACACCACTCAAAAAAATTAAAGGAACCCTTGTAATCAGAGTACAGTATCAAGGTAATTAAAATTTTAGGCTATTGATTTAGTCAGGTAAGTAGCAGAGGGGGTTGTTAATCAGTTTCAGCTGCTTTGGTGTTAAGGAAATTGACAACAGGTGCCATAGAGGGGCAACAAGGAGATGAACATCAAAACAGGAATAGTTTTACAGGTGGAGGCCACTGACATTTTTTCCCCTCCTCATCTTTTCTGATTCTTTTTCACCAGTTTTGCATTTGGCTAGGGTCACTGTCACTACTGTTAGCATGAGGCGCTACCTGGACCCTACAGAGGTTGCACAGGCAGTCCAACTCCTCCAGGATGGAACATCAATATGTGCCATGTCTAGAGGGTTTGTTGTGTCCCAGCACAATCTCAAAAGCATTTGGGTAGATTTCAAGCAGTTACTCCAGGAGAGCTGGACAGGGCTGTAGAAGGTCTATAACCCATCAGTAGGACCGGTATCTGCTCCTTTGTGCAAGGAGGAGCAGGAGGAGCACTGCCAGAGCCCTAAGAAATGACCTCCAGCAGGCCACTGGTGTGAATGACCAAACAATCAGAAACAGACTTCACGAGCGTGGCCTGAGGGCCCGACGTCCTCTAGGGTGCCCTGTGCTCACTGCCCGGCACCGTGGAGCTCGATTGGCATTTGCCACAGAACACCGGAATTGGCAAGTCCACCACTGGCACCCTGTGCTTTTCGCAGATGAGTGCAGGTTCACCCTGAGCACATGTGACAGACGTGAAAGGGTCAGGAGAAGCCGTGGAGAACGTTATGCTGCCTGTATAATCGTTCAGCATGGTGGGTCAGTGTTGGTCTTGGGAGGCATATCCATGGAGGGAAGCACAGACCTATACAGGCTAGACAACAGCACCTTGACTGCCATTAGGTATCGGGATGAAATCCTTGCAGTGCCGTGCCCGGCCCTACTGCTGGGTGGGTCTGGGGTGGGTCCGGGGGTCTGAGATCCCTGGGGCGCGTTGCCGTCGGGTAAAGTAAAATCTGTTGGGCTCTTTTTGGCATCAAGACAATTATTCTTATTGCCACATTGCCAGACAGGACACTGTAAAAAAAAAAAAAAAAAAAAAAAAAAAAGAAGAAATCCTTGCACCCATTGTCAGACTCTAGGCTGGTGCAGTGGGTCCTGGGTTCCTCCTGGTGCATGACAATGCCCAGCCTCATGTGGCGAGAGTATGCAGGCAGTTCCAGTGATGCCCTGGTCCAGATCTGGGAGAAGATACCCGAGGACGCCATCCTTCGTCTCAATAGGAGCATGCCCCGATGTTGTCAGGCATGCATACATGCATGTGGGGGCCATACAAATGACTGAATACCATTTTAAGTTGCTGCAATGAAATTTCAGCAAATTTTTTTTCACTGTAATTTTTGGGGTGTCTTTGAATTCAGCCCACTGTAGGTTGATTATTTTCATTTCCATCAAATGACGTGTCATCCTTTTGTTGCACAACACATCACCCAGTCCATATCAGTATAAATAAACAGCGTGATTTTTTTCCCATTGAGATCTGATGTGTTTTCAAAGTGTTCCTTTAAATTTTTTGAGCTTTGTATGATCTTTTAACCTTTTTGATCAGTGTTAGATATATTACGAATATTTAGTTTACTCTCTTTTTAGATTGACTCTACCCTGGAGGAGGATAAGAGAAGCAGTTTATCTCAGCCCAGCATCCGGCTGCGTTGCACCGAGAACTGGACGAGCGTTGCAGGGGAAAACCAGGGCTCATGCCAGGATGCCTTTCCTCCTCCATCATCTTTACCCTCCCTATCCTTGCCCCCTTCCCCATCTCCATTTCCCAGACGAGAAGAAGCTCTACATTCCTCTTTAACACTGCGGAGCACAGAGCCACGTGCCGCCCCCATCCACCACAGCCTCAGTATCTCACACGGCAGCCCGCCTTTACAAGTCTCCCACCACATCTCTTTGGGGCTCACATCTGTTGCTGTTGATGTCCAGGTCTATCCAGCAGCCTCTGCTGTCACTGCAGTCAGTAGCAGCACACACATCAACCCCGTTTCGAACTCCACTTCGGTGACTGCACCATTGTTCAGTCCCCCACTGTTCAACAGCCAAGAGAATGATGATCGATCCACTGGAAAGTTGCATAAAAGTAAGTAGCTGTAGAGGCCAAACTGCCAAGGACAATGTGCATCCTGCAGAGGATGACATGTGAGCAAATGTATTTTGTCATTAAAAAAATGTAAATAATCAATATAATGTATTCATATTGAAAACATGTTGACATTTGATTTTATGCTTGTAGGTTAAAATGTTAAATATTGTTCAAAAATGTTGCGTCACCCCTCAGTTTAGTTTGTGCTTAATAAGAGTTGAATAAGATTTGTTCTGTGTTTCTAAAAGTTTTACAAGTTCTAAGATTTAGTTTTAAAGTTTGTCTGCTTTTATCTCCTGTTTTCACCTGAAAAGCATTATATGAATTTAAAAAAACAAATTTCTGAAGCACCGACATGATCTTTAGAATTATTAGATGAAAACTGACACCCATGAAAATAACCTAGAGGAGGTTGCCTCTCTGATCATGTGTAAAGATGTTTTCTAGGAGTTTTTAAAGGATTGTGAGCCGTATAGTTATAGTAATGAATTTCAATATAATTTAGTACAAACTGGCATGATACAATATGTTTTCAGACGTGCAAGATGTTGCATGCAATTGTTTAAAAAACAATTTGTGGACCCTGACAAATCTTTTCAGCTTTTATTTTTTATACTCATATTTTTGAGTTTAAAATCGTTGTCGTCGCGGGGGCAGCAGAGTCAGCAGAGATTCCCAGACTGCGCTGTCCCCAGACAGCCCCTCCTGCTGGGAGAAGCCTGAGGCGCTCCCAGGCCAACCGAGAGACATAGTCCATCCAACATGTCCTGGGTCGTCCCCTCTGCCTCCTACCGGTGGGACGTACCTGGAAAACCTCCTTACGGAGGCTTCCAGGGGACATTTGAAAATCATGTCTGAGCCATTTAGCTGATTGCTCTCAATGCAAAGTAGAAGCAACTCTACCCGTGCCTCTCCCTGATGACCAAGTTCCTCCACCCTATCTCTAAGAGAGAGCCCAGACTGCATGCAGAGAATGCTCATATCAGCTGCTTGTACCCAGGACCTTGTTCTTTCAGTTATGATCCAGATGTGGATAGATGAGGGTAGGAACGTAAACAGATCTGTAAAGCTTCACCTTTTCACTCAGTTATCTCCTCACCATGACAAAACGTCATTGATCTCCCGCTCCATTCTTCCCTCCCTCCTGAACAGGACCCCAGGATACTTAAATCCGCCACTTACAGCTGGAACTCTCCTGCAACCTAAAGGGAACATGCCCCACTTTCCGGTCGAGCCGCTGACCTTGAAAGAGGACATTGTTGGAGTTTAAGCTCATTAAAAAGATATGGTTATACTTTTTTTTTTTATTATTAGGGGAGTGATGGCCTAGTGGTTGAAGCAAAGGGTTTCCATCCAGTTTGAATACCAGAGCTACATGTGGTCCCTGAGCAATCGATCAGAATGTTCCTTAAGGAGATAGGATAAATGTGAAACTTTGTTCTAATTTGTAAAGTTGAAAAAAAAGATTATTATTATTATTATTATTATTATTATTATTATTATTATTATTATTATTATTATTATTATTATTATTATCATATATATTACCTGTAAAAGGATACCCAGAGTGAATACAAAATGCTGTTTTGAATTTATATGTGTTTAGGTTTAAAGGTTTACAAACAAACCTGTTAAAAACACCTCCCTCCTTGTTCAGTCGTGGCTTGTAAAAACTTACAGTTTAGTTAAGGACTAGTTCAATTAAACTTGTGAAACAAGGTCTTACAGCCAGTACAGCTAGTACAGCCCAGCTTGCACTATCAAGCGATAATGATTGATGATTTAGACAAAAGATACTGGGAAAACATGGAATCCATATGAGAGTTTAAAAGCAATAAACCACTGCTGAACAAAGAAAACTTAAAGCATAACAGCTCACATGTGCCCCACTGGAAAAATTATTTTGTGGAATAGAAAAAAAAAATGTAACCTTTTGAGACAGTCCTGTCTAATCGAACAAACCCAGCATTTCAATAAAGAACATCATGCTGGAGACACGTTGGGCCTTCACAGCTGTCACCTCATGTTCATTCAGGGAGTGGGATTTTTTTTAAACGTTGAATAGTGAATCCAATGAGCCGGGTTTCATTAGATAGAAAACATAATCATTCAAAAAATACTGAACTTTTTTATAATGTAATAACTTTTATTACTTTATCAAGGATTTAATTGGAGATTAATCTAAATCTCTATGACTGGATTTAATTTCATCTCTGCATATGAGTTAGATATTTTTCTAAAGTGTGATTAGATGACATTTTGTGAAATCGTGCCATATTACAACACTGGAATTGACTGAAATTTTAATAAGAATTGCAATGGATGACTGTTCTTTAGTTTTTTAGTGGAAAAAAAGAAATAATTAAGAAAAAAATCCTGAAGAACTTATGATCAATCATTTTACACTTAGTCTTTCTGAAAAACGTCTGCCCTCCTTTAAGGCTTGGTCTTGAGTGTGTTTCCCATTCTCTCTCTTATCCTGACGAGTTTCTCCTTTTGTTGTGTTCATTTAAATGTTTGACCCCTTTCTTAAAGCCGATTTTCCATGGAAGACCACTCCAGGAGCTAGCATGTTACGGCTGTGATTTAATGGAGACAGTAACTGAATTAGTAAATTGTTTTAGTATGTAAATAAGTCATAAATATTTAGTTATTTTCTATAGATATTTTTGTTCACTGGGAAAAGAGATGAAAATGAGAAAGTCTTAAACCAGTTTAGGTGCAATGTAGCTTTATGTTGATCTATATGGCATATCTGTTCATAGTACAAATTAAATCTTTGAAGTGTTTTTCAAAAAGCCAAGAAAAGTATTCAGTTATTTTTATCCTATTCTTTATAACAAGGTACTTGACTGTTAAAATATATTTTTGAGAACCAAAGGAGTCATTGTCAATAAACACTATCATTTCACCCAAAGCATTGACTGAATGTTTTTTGTGTCAGGCGCCTTATGAAATAATGAAGGTTCTCAACTAGGAAACAATGGATGAGCGAACACAAGGAGGCACCGGAGAGTTAACGAGCTGTTGTGTGGGTGCCTACCAGGCAAACAATCTGAGACTCAATTTACAGAGATTAAATAATAAAAAATAAACTAAATCCATAGTACAGAAATAAACCTAAACAGAAATCAGTGTAGATGCAATGCAATGACACAGAGACATTAAGAAAAGCAAAATAAATGATGAACAACTCAACGTTTGCTTCTTCCAGGGACCTTTCAGCCCATGTCAGTACGGTGGAAAGATCACCCAGGATGTTAACGCTCTATAAATGCCTTTACCTGAAATCTTCAAAGTTGTTTGCTCTTGTTCTGATGCTAAGAAGCAGTTTTTGCACTAAAACATCTTCAACACATCCCTGCACAGGTAATACAATAACTGTGTAAGGGCGTGTTGATTTAATTTAAATGTTCATAGGTAACATTGTCATTGGGCATTACTCAATTTTTTTCAAGGAATAATATTACTTTTATGCATTTCAGAAAAGTTTAAATGACATAATACAAATTATATGAAAATGAACAAAAGAACAGCAGACATTGCTGTTCAACCAACCCTCAGCATTTAAAAAAAGAAATGTTTTTTTTACTTTGAATTATTGGTCAGTTAGTAACTGTCTAACCTAACAAATTAAATATCGCCGTTTTATCTATGTCATAAATAACCAAAATAAGTGTAAAAAAAAAAGTCTGTGTAATTGATCCATACGTTTTATTAAATGAATTATGGTAATGAAAAATTATTTTTCTTTTTTCAATATTTTTATTTACTGAAATACATCTTTATAATAGATGAGACAGGAAAATACAAACATGGGAACTTATAACTAGTGCTTTATTTACCATCTTAAGAATTCAATAATATCTAGAATTTTTTATGGTTTTAGGTACATTTCTGAAAAGGTTTATTGAATAAACAGGAATAGTAGACTGGAGGTCTGGGACTGAGGAAACAGGAGCAGGTCTGGCTGGATAGCAGAGGGGGACAGGGAGGTTAGGAAATGAACTCACGGGATCTTGAAGAGAGATGATAATGATGAGAGATGGATTTACCAGGGAGGAAGGAGTGGGGTCTGGAGGATAAAATAGAAGAATAGAATTCAACTTCACTTTCATTACACTCTCACAAATACAAAGCAATGAAATTCACTCTCTGCATTTACTGTGGGGATTAAGGGTCTTGCTGAGGGACCCTGAGTGGCTGTCAATGGGAGTGGGGCCGAGGTAAACTCAGAACCTGTGGGACTCAAGCGCAATGCACTAACCACTAGGCCACCATTCCCAGAAGGATTGAATGAGATAGGAGGATCGGAACTGGCCTTTGATGGAGTACAGCTTGGAAGTAATTTGTGTGAACCAGGTGGTGTCTTTGATTGAGGTAACCTGGGGTCGATCAGAGGTGCTCTCCGACGCCACTTGGGGAGAATGAAGGAAGCAGAAACCAGAAACAGAGGGGAGAAGTCCTAGATCCCAACAAAAGATGGAAGAGCAGGTGTTCTTCTTTAAGGTTGTGAGTCTTCTTCATTTATTTTCTATTAATGACACAATGCTCTTGAACTTACATTTTCCAATAAAACATCACAATAAATGATTTTGATATCACTTTTATTATTGTATGCATTTATTATCTTTTCAATGTTATCACACAGTGCCTGTGGCTCTGTGCAGTGCTACCCATCTGTCTTAGGCAGATTTTTTTGCCTTTGAATCTTTAGCTTAAAACTAGTATTTTTCAGCAGATGGTTACTCTTCATAGTTCAGTGGATGGCTTCCTCGATTTTGCTTCTTCCTCATTTCGCGGGATATGGAAATCCACGTATGGACACCACTTGGTGTTCAGACAAACCAGTTTCTTTAGAGTGGATGTTTTGATGATGTTGAAGCCCGTCTGGCCTCCGAAGGTACTAGGCTTCCAGTACTCAGGGGAGTTGATGGGGTTTCCAAGTAAGCCTTTCAGGGAGAACGGGGCGCCCATTTCCACCATGCTCTCTCCAAATATGGAGTTGGGTCGTGTTTTCTCCAGCAGGAGGGCAGGATAAAATTCCAGGGCATCTATGTCTCCATATAGCACCTCTAACCCTTTAGCGATTTCTTCATCATCTATTTGCAAGAAATGAAAATGCAGAAAATGAAAATAAATATACAAGAACATGTGGTGCACCTTATTTTATATGGTTTTCAGATTCTACACCAGTCACAGCTTATCCTGGTTCAGTAATGGCAGCAGATTAAAAATGCAATTATCAGACCAGATGCACCTTCTACTGCACCTCCAATAAATAAAAGAAAGCCATTTCAGCTCTCCTAAAGTTATGGTTGTTTTCTGATGAACTCCAATTCTCACGTAAAGATAAAAAATGTTAGCTACTTCATACTTTGAACATTTAAGACAGAGCTGGATAAAAACAGATGTGAAAGGAAATAAAAATAGTTGTAAAAAGTTATTGTTAGAATTTATAGTTATAGATATATTCAAATCTCTAAAATTAAAGGAATTTCTATAAATGCACATAAAATATTCAAAAGTACCATTGTTATGATGCATATTCTATTAAAGTTTAATGTATTTTGATTGATTTTGATGTGTATAAATATTATGAACCCCAAGAGAAAATGCCATCCAATTAAGTGGGACTAGTATTATGGAGGAAGATAACATAACTACTTGCTTAAATCAGCAATAACTGAAACATTTAAAGCAAAGGGAACAAGGCAATTGGAAGATTCAAACTTATCTTGCCAGCTTCCAAAGGGAAGAGCAGTTAGTCAATATCCGCTTTTGAATATGTTTCACTAAGTCCCCATAAAATACTGTTTTTATAATATGTCTGTAATCCTATGAGCCTATAGTAGCTCTATAAGCCTTTAATAATGTAGGTTAAATTTAAGCTAATTCATACAATAGAAATACCTGCAATCAGCAACTTGCTTTCAATCTATTAACTGGCCAAACCAAAATCACAAAAAGCCTCCCATATGACACAGTTGTAATGGCGGACAGTCGCCTTAATAAGGCAGTATGAGGCTGCCACTCTGGAAGCACCACATGTGTCTCAGTTACAGGTTAATCTATGTGAAGAAGTAGAATAAAGAAATGATCAAGTGTGGGCTTGCTTTTTTCCAGCTTACCTGTTAATTCATAAAAGGATGAGTAGGGCTTCAGGTTAAACCTTTTTCTGTACTGATTGAAAGGCTGCAGGCGTGCAGTTCTTGAGTCTGCGATGACCTTTTCTGCCACTCTGAGCACCACTTGGTGAATGTTGCGCCCCCCGCCTATCTGAAAGAAAAGACCATAAATAACTATATATGATTTTTCATCAGTGAGAATAATAACTTTTATTGTTTTTCTGGCAGTTATTGTCTCACTCTAGGCCTTTTTCCTGCATTTTACTACTTCTACACACTTCATCTTAGTTTCTAATTCTAATTACTTTAGGAGTATGGTGCTACATGTTGTGGTATTGATAAAAAATACACAAATGAATGTATATATATATATATATATATATATATATATACATTTTTGTCATTTTCTGCTTTTATGGTGATGTTTTAGCCCATTGAAAGGAATAGAAAATTCTTCCAAATTCTGCAAAAGTTTTCCACATTCTTTTAGGCTAAAAACACCATTCAACTTTTAAAAATGAGCATGCACTCTTCAGTTTATAACTTTATAAGTCATGCTTTTATGTCTCTTTTAAGATTCCAATTGCTTTTATGCATAGTTTTGCCAGTTTTTAACTTGTAATTTCAACTATGTAATTCAATGTAGGAATCGTCCATCACAGCTTTTGGAAACTTTTCCAAACATGTCCTACTTACTCTACTTTCTCTGTATTTAGAAAATATGATTCTCATTGATACGGAAGTCACAGAAATATGGCAAATCAGCCAAAAGCCACTAAAAGACGACATTCAACGAGTAATCTTCGGATTTAAAATAGAGCATAGGCAGAAATTCAACTGAAGAAACGAATTGCTCTCCTACATCCTCCTGCGACACACCCAATCTTTGAATCACACTTCCACGAAAGCCAACTGGCATCCAGCTCCTCTTCCACCATCGTAACTAAAGCTTCATCATAGTGTCATTCCTCCCGGACTCTTACTGCATTCCCTGTCTCATCTTAACCTGTCCTGCAGAAGACCACAATGTTGAGCCTGGTTCTGCCATAGGTTTCTTCCCAAGTGGGAGTTTTTCCTCTCCACTGTCGCTTCATGCTTGCTCATCATGGAAAGGTTCTCTCAACCTGAGTTATCCAAACCGGACTTCAATCTTGCAGGTCCCTGTGTGAAGCTCTAGTATCAGCTCACAAAGTCCACTGGATCTCCCCATAAAGCTCAGCAGACCGTCTCACTAACCAGCAGTCTACAGACTGACCAACTTCATCTATCTCCATTCCACCACCAGTTTCAGGCCTGGGGGGCCTCTTTGCTCCTGTTCATGCATATCTATCAAAATTAAGTGCTATGTTTCCTGCCGAGGTCTGAGCGCCAAAAGTAATTGTAGCAATAAACTTCTCCTAATTGTCTTTTCTCTTCGTGTGTTTTTCAGATTGAACTTTTGTAATCTAATTTGTTCTGAAAAGAACAGTCAACAAATGACATCAATAGGTCTTATGGTTGTGAAACTATAGGCCACTGTTTAAGAGAGTGCAGGACAGGGCAGTGAGGGCTTTGCTCTATGATTGGTCAGTCCGTTATCGTGTCCTCATGGAGACTACCAGGTTTACAGAGAAGATGCTCATTCATAAAGCAAAAGACAGAAAAAGTTAAGAAGCTTTTTCATGAGAATTCCTTTTTTTTGTCAAAAAATAATTCACAATTATCAGTCTTGCTTTTTACAAATTAAGTTGATTTCTTCATTATATTCATCTACTTTTGTTCCCTTCATCATTTTCTGTATCTTCAAGTTATTTAGCTGTTTTCAAACATTCTCAAATTCATAGGATTTCCTGTCACATTGTCTACTGTTTATCTAAGTTTTCTGATCACTGTGTGGTGCATGCATTATGCAAATTATCATGCTCACAGCTACTTCACACGAAGAGTTTTTCTAGTTAAAAGTAAAAATGGAAACTTAGTTTCCTCGTTTAATGACTGAATGTGGAACCCGATCATAATATCTAAAGATACAGGTTCTTTGAAAGTAGAGATACCATCAGAAAATATTTCAAAAGATGTTTTTCAGTAGAAACTCAACGTTGATGATCTATTTTTTAAGAACAAAAAGCAGAAGCTTGGTGGTTTTAAAATGACTTCTGTCTGTGGTCAGATTGCGTGAGTTTCTAAAATTCTTTTATTTCAAGTATTTTTGCTAGTTTAACTTTTATGTAAATGTGTATACAGAAAAAAAAAACAAAAAAACTTTTTAGGATAAGCTGCTGTATCACTACCTGTCCTGCAGGCTGTCGAGAGAAAGCATCCACCAGCTTTTCCACGCCATAATGCATAATGATAGAGGTGTTGTACAAAAACTTGGAGTATGGGATTTCATCCCCATCGATGAGAAAGCTGTCCGGCATTAGTGGGTGCCAGTGGTAGAGAAGAGAGAACTCCAGGGCAATGCGATTAGTGTACTGGAAGCGCTCACGAAAGAGCAGGGAGGGGTCATACTTCAGCTTGAGGTAGTAGCCGCTCAGGTGCTGCACATACTCCTCTATTATAATGTTGATGATCTCACCTGGGAATTAAAAGTATTGTTAGCATATGTGAGAGAACAGACTAAAGGGCAAATAGATATTTTTGACGTTAATGATAAACAATGTTTTTGAAAAAAAGAAGAAATTTATTATTTAGACTATATAAAACTTTTTAAGACCTGAAATATGGGGCATAGCTGCATCCCTTAATACTGGGACAAAATTAGATCTTCATGAAGGCCTCTGCTGCCATGAAGTTACAATATAACCAACAACAATGAAAGTGTGATAGTTTTCAAAGCCAGACTAAACAGTTTATTTTAACATTTAATCTAATTTGCTACAAAGACATGTTATTTTCCCCCCTTTTTTGGGGGGGTATTACGGTCAATATTATGAACATGTCTAACTAATGTCCTATTAGGTTGGATTAATACTATTTAAAGTGACCTTAAAATCTGCATTTTGTGCTGATTATCTGCTATAGATTAGTCTCTCGGACGTTTTTAAAGGAATTAATTATTCTTAATTATGATGTTACACTTGTTACATCTATATTAGCTAGTCCTTATCAATAAGAATCCTCTTTGGAAATTTGACCAGCAGGGGGAGTGCTTTCATCATCTGAAAACCATTCAAGGCCATGAGTTTTATACTCCCTATATACTACAAACACATAAAACATCCAGATTGATTCAATAAACACATTCTTTAGGAAACTTTTAATACTACAAAGATGAAAAAAAGTTTATTTTTAAGCATATTTTTAAATGTAAAACAATTAAGACAATAGTATAAACTGATAAACAAGAATTAAAAGTTATTTTAATGTTTTTAAAATGTATGCATCATACTCACCAATAATAATAAGTCTGGTGGTCTGGAAAAGCTGCTCATCATCCCAGGTTGGATGTTCACCCTTCAAGATGTCACACACTCTGTTGTGTTCCCTGAGCCAGATAGTGGCATACAAGGTCAGGCCCGGTATGAGACCGAACACCTCCTGACCGATGGCGAGACGTTGTTCAGGAGGGAAACCTTCAGGGTACACCATGTGCACTGGGACCTCTGATACGCTTGGAGGGTACATCTCCCCATTTATCATCTGTGGAAAGTCGATCATAAGCCATTTCTGTTATTTCAGGCTGTCTGGCAAAACTTAGTGACAATTCTTGTATTAGCTTAGCTTTCCTGTCACAATAAACCTCAAAGTTGCATTTCACTAGTTAAGCATCTTCAGCCATAGTGGTATTTAGATAAAAAGGTCCGCCTAAAACCAGAGTTAAGATCATGTATTTTAGCTTCTAGCAGTTTCTTTCTTCAGCCGCTATTACCCTTATCTCTTTACTTTACCACATCATTATAAAAATTTATCAAGTAATAGGACGTGGGTTTCTTGTGTTGAACATCCTTTAACAAAATTTCAAGTAATATCCCAGCAACAGATCGATGAACAGAATGTTTCAAATTATGCCAACCAAAAGCAGTTCTTTTTGCCAAGTACGCTACAATGCAGTGTCTTCTAGCACACCGGTCCCCAACTACCGGGCCGCGGACCAGTACCGCTCAGTGCGTCATTTGGTACTGGGCCGCACAGAAAAAAGTATATATATATATATATACATTAATAATTGGCAATTCTTTTGGGGAAAGCCTGGTCTGAGTCGGAGAGACGGCATCCATCCCAAATTTATTAGTCCTTCAAAACCCCGACCATCCAGGGTGCAGACCAGGAAGCAGAGTTGTAGTTTAACACACATCTCTGCAGCTTCTCTACTGTTACCCACTCTTTACTCCATCCACATAGTGTCTTGCCCACGGCCAAAATCGAATAAATTAGCAAAGATTCCCAAAGGAATAAATCATGATAATCTAACAAAAATTAAAATAACTCCAATTGAGGAAAAAAATAAAACGATTAAATGTGGTCTGTTTAACATAAGATCTATTTCCTCTGAAAGTCTGTTAGTTAATGACTTGAATCGTGATAATCACATTGATTTATGTTGGCTTACAGAAACCTGGCTCCAGCAAAAGGATTATGTGAGCATAAATGAGGCAACTCCTACAAGCTATTTAAATTTTCACATACCCAGAAGTTCTGGGTGAGGAGGAAGATTGTGGGAGATTGGGGATTGGGAGATTTTAACATCCATGCTGACATTGAAGGGGATAGCCTAAGAGCAGCCTTTAATGCTATCTTAAACACAATTGGCTTTGTTCAAAATGTGAATAGTCCCACAAATTCTCATCTTCATACTTTGGATCTTGTGCTGACATACAGTGTGGCATAGAATGTGAATAAATAACAGTATTACCTCACAACCCTGTCCTCTCTGACCACTTTTTAATAACCTTAAGGATTACTTTAACAGAGTTCTCCTCCCCCAAAAGAAGGTTCCACTTTAATTAAATTCAATTCAGTTTATTTATATAGCACCAATTCACAATACATGTCATCTCAAGACACTTCACAGTTCAACCAGATCATACAGTCAAATTTATTCAAAGTTTTCTATCTAAGGAGCATGCTTGTAGCGACAGTGGAGAGGAAAAACTCCCTTTTAACAGGAAGAAACCTCCAGCAAAACCAGGATCAGTGTGACTGGCTATCTGCCAAGGCTGACTGGGGTTCAAGGAGACAGAAGCAGAGATACAAAAAGCAGCTGTAAAAGGCGGCCCCATCCAGTAAACAGAGAGCCAGACAGACGAGCTCCGAGCCAGCTCTGGAAATAAGCAGTGGGAAAAACATTTTTTTTTTTAAGCATGAGTTGCTGCTTCATTGACTAAAGCAAAAGCCTGATCATAGCATGCCCAACCATATCTGGTGTCACCTGATATCTTAGCTTTCCATCCTTATGAAGTCGAAGCTGATGCTGTCTCTCAAGTTCTTCTCCATATATGTTACTTGCATCTACCTATCAGGCACAAATTGGACATAGTTTCACCATACCCATATTTATGCTGCATACTCCTCTTATCTTTTAACATAACTTCTGGTTGCACCAGCAGATAGCTCATGAATCTCACCCCATGTCCCAAAGCCTTGGTGAAACCTGCCTCGACTTTGTGACCCTTGAAGAACTGGTGGGTGAAGTGTTGAGCCATGAAGGCAAACATCAGATTGGTTCCCTGAGGATCCGGTCGGAATTCCCTTCTTTTTAAAAATCTCTCACTAACCTCCTTAGCATCAGGAAGAACAGGTTTACCTGTGAAAGAATACTTCGTTAAGGATGTCCATGGGACTAAATTAGTTTTCTTAAGATGTTACTGCCTCACCTTTGGTTCCCATTGGCAACGGGCAGTCTTCAGGGACAGGAGGTAGGAGGCGGGTGTAGTAAGAGAGGTTATAGTAGGATTCCCAACTGATGTAACCGTACTTGGTGTTGTAGGTTGGAGGGCTGGGAATGAGTTCGTTTCGTACTGTAATAAAAAGGCATTAGTTTGTTTTTTAAATTGGGTCTCACACCTTTTCTTTTTTTTTGTTACACCAATTCTGAAAACACAGGTGTGAAAATAAGCTGAGCTGATGCTTTAGGTGCTTAACAACATAACAGAAAGGAAGACAACAGGGCCAAAAGAAACCAAAGGTTGATTTTTGAAAACAGACTGAAATTACTTACAGGGTTGATCGTTAATCTAATGCTAGAGAGAAAGAAAATTTCTTCAAATCTTTAGACCAAACGATTGTGTGTTTTAGAACATCTAATTTAGGGGTTAGAATTACTAAATCCCCCCATTGTTGCTTTTAAAGCCATGAGGTACTCACTATGGGGTTGGGCTTTATGTAGGTAAATAGTGTTTTTAACAACTAACTTGTTTTGCATCTATTGGTTTGCGGTGCTTGTTATCACGGATCAGCAAGAGAAACAGACTTATACACATAGGGATGGGAATCGAAAACCGGTTCCGTGTGTTCCAATTCCATGGCACTGTTTGGCAGCTCGCTTAACGATTCTCTTGACGGTTCCAGGCAGCACCAGAGCCTAGCGCTGAGCAGAATGACTTACGTCACGTTTTTTACGCAAGTTACGCACACAGCATTCAGTAAGCAAGTACGACGTGACCAGGTGTAAGTCTAGAAAAGCAAACAAAACAAGGGGCGTCCCATCAGGTAAAGCGATCAAAAGGTTGGCTTCATTTTAAGGAAGAGAACATTCGCAACAATGTGCTTTGCAATCATTGCAAAGTGGCAATTACATCCACGGGAGGAAATACATCCAACATGCAGAAACACCTGCACACAACATGGCATACATTTTAACGAATGCCGTGTTTTTGATGCTTCTGGACAGAAGCTAAAGCTACGAGTTAGTTATAAGTTTTATATCACTGGCTGTGCTTAATGTGGTTCCTAGTAGATAATATGCCATTTCTGGAAATAAACCAATTTCCTGCCACTCTTTGGGGTTATTAAACATGCCACGAAGTTGCTCCGAAGTTAAGGGAGTGAGAGAAAGGTGACTCTCGTTTATTTAAATCAGGGGGAGATGAGTTTATTTCCTGAAATTGTAAAGTAAAGCTTTTTCATTAAACGAATTCCTTCTCCTTTTGATTTAGATGACTGTGAAGAGACGGGTTGCCTGGCTGGCTCAGAGGCTGGCAGCTCCCGTCCACTGCCTTCTGTTTTCTCCGAGGCAGGCAGAAATAGAATGTCCCAGGCAAAGGTAGACCAATGTCACCATGCACTTACTAAGATCATTGTTTCACAGAATCTATAAGAGAATCGATAAGGAATCTAATTGTTTCACAGAATCAATAAGGGAATCGGAATCCTGAAAATCTTATCAATTCCCAACCCTATATACACAAGCAAACAATGCATACGCACACTGTTAATGGTAATTTACTCCCAAGTAGCTGCTTTTCCTTACACATGTGCTTTTGGAACCATGGGGGTCTGTTATTGAGAGCTAACCCAACTGAATCCATATGAGTATGTTTTATCCTGTATTCAAGTTTCAACACTGAAAAAAAGAGAAAAAAAAAACCCAACAGACGTTTGACATAAGTGACATCATAAATTACCAGCCTTATCAGTGTGAAGGTTTACTGAACAGTCAAATTTCTGATGAATACTTCAACTGGTTTGTACGCGTCTAACCCCATGTGAAAGTTTCACCCTGTGTTTAATGAAGGTTTTTCATATGGTGGTTCATTTTCACTTGACTGTAGTTGGAAAAAAAAAGATGGCTTGTCTGCAAAAATAAGGATATTTAATCGAAAAAATAAATATATAAAGTCTAAAATCTTAAGTCTAAACTAGATTACAGAGTATCATTAATAAGCTGAATCAGAATTTACTGCAAAACCAACATACAACAAAGAAGAACTGATCAGTGAAGCAACAAACATTTTGTAAGAGGCTATTCAGCACAGTGGAAGCGGCTGAACAGTGAATGAATCGCAGAACAGCAACTGAACACTGAGACCACAAATTGGTAAATGGTGCTTTAAACTGAATCCAACTCAACATACAGAAAAACATAAGAAAAACAAGAAATAAAGAGAAAACAGAAAAGGAAGTACTAAACCCAACAAAATAAAGCAGAACTACTAATAAAAAATAAAAAAAACTGAACACAACTCAAAATGCACTCAAGTTAGCTACACAAAGACCAACATCTGACTTCAAGACGGTTAAATTATTTGAAAAAACAGTGACTGAAGAGGTTTATGCTGCATAAAACAACCTAAGAAAATACAACCAATCAGACCTGAGAGTGTTTTTGCTTTTGACACTCAGAGGTTTTGCAAACTACTTTAGGGCTAAGTATGTATGAGTAAGTTTGAGATCAGTTGAGATAATGATTGAACAACATCTGAAACTCTGTGTATTTTATGACCTTTCAAAATAAAAGGCTGAATGTAAGCAACCTGTGTTTTAAGCAATTCTTCTTTGGTCACAAATCAGGTTTCCCTCTGCCTCAAAAATAAAAACGTGTTTTTTAAATCACAATGAGAAAAAAAAAACACGTCTTGGTGAAAGTTAATGTAACTTAAATGTCTCAGTCTTGATGTGCTAAGAACTCATCTGATGGATTAGCTTACCAGTCAGCACTATTCTCATAAAGGTGTCACGCAGGAAAGAGTTATTGACGATGCTCCAGAACCACTGGAAATGTGTCAGAAGAAAATGAACCACTGCAGGGCTGGGCTTCAGCATCATACGGATTTGGGTCAAGAACTCAGCTATAAAGAAAAGGAAACCCTTTACTTGGGAAAGCACCCTTGGAGAAGGCTTCAATATGCTGTACAGAGAGGGAATGGTTTAATTTGAAGTTAGTTCTTACGAGTGGTGCAGTTTTCTCCATAGAAGCCTGTGTTGGTGCAGTCACAGTCGTAGCTGTCAGTGCCAAATCGAACGCACACACCTCTGTTCTGACAAGGGTAGTAGCAACAGGGATTCACTGAAAAATAAAATCAACACACAGTTTGCACAAATAAGAGGTAATTAAAAAAACCCCGCTATGTCCTGTCAACGTTAACTAAAAGGATTGCTTAAAACTGTTCTCAAGGGATGATGTTCTACAGCTTTTAGATGTATCACTTGGCCTGCAGACCTGAATCAAATGGCTACGCTTCCAAACTAGCAGCAGTCAAGCTCTGAAGAGATCAGGGCTGTTACCTCTGACCTAAAGTGCTATCATAGGTAATGGGCGGATATTTGGATCGTTAACTTTTACACCTCATGGAACTAAATGATCACATCCAAAACCTGTCCATCTAGCATCTGTAAGAGCCAACATATAGAAAGGCCTATATGTACCGCTATTATCATGTAACATCCATCCGTCCATCTGTCCTTCCGTCCATCATTTGATGAGAGGTTGGGTTTGGGTGACCTTCACAAGGCATTGCAGGACAAACAATCTTGCACACACTGATTCAGACTGGGGATTGTTTGCAACACCTTTTGACTTTGCATTTGACTCTGTTACATCGAGATGGTCTGGATTATTCAGACAATTTTTTTACAATGAAATTACATTTGACTGTTAAAGGAAAAGTCAGGTCATATTCAGCGTTCAAACGTCTGAAAGTACTTTAAATATGAAACTATTACATATTGTTCAATAAATGATAAGTGGTTTTAATTAAAAGTCATTTCATTTGAATGTGCTTTACTGGAGGCCTCCATGTTTTTACCTACCGGTTTGCAGAGGTGTCAAGT
The DNA here is from genome assembly GCA_030533445.1 of Cyprinodon diabolis. NCBI lineage: Eukaryota > Metazoa > Chordata > Actinopteri > Cyprinodontiformes > Cyprinodontidae > Cyprinodon > Cyprinodon diabolis. Next base: position 19,646,666 of record CM060073.1, read on the forward strand.
AACAAAGTACAAATACTTTGTTACTGTACTTAAGTACACTTTTTAGGTATCTATATTTACTCCATTACTTATTTTACTTCCTATTTCTGACTTCTACTCATTACATTTTCACACAAGTATCTGTACTTTCTATTTCCTATATTTTAAAACAAACATTACTCATTACTCTTGACTTCGGTTTAATGTTTCTTAATATTTATTTCACGTCATGTGCGCCATCCAATGCAGATCATTGGTGCCATCCACATCCAGTGAAAACTAGTGTAATGGAGGAGTCATATAACCCAAACACTTATTGGTTAGCTAAAGGAAATCATCAGCAGCAAGCTGGTGTTCTTCAAACTGCATACATTAATTGTGTATGCCATGCTACAATGTTGGATTTAGAAAAATATGTTGAAATGTCTGAAAGGTCGGACACAGGTAAGAGCATATCGGCAGATGGAGGCAGAGACCAACAAGACCTCCCTCATCCTTGGCTTTATCTCAAAGAATTTTTGGAAATAGTTGAAAAATTGAGCTTTAAGCTGGCTCCTGAACGCCTGCTGACACCAACTATAAGGACTGTCTAAAACATATGGACTGTCCTCACACACACATCAATAGGTCCAACACCATTTACACGTACTTCTCAACTATAGCTGTATATAATCTGCAATCTTTCATCTGCTATTATCTGTCATTATTTATCCTGTATTATAATCCCACTAATATATAGATAATCCATATCCTAACTTTCCTGTAATATCTAGTAAAAATAGATATTACAGGCTAACGATGGAACTAAACGACCCATTCATCGGTTACCATTTGCATGTTTCCAAGCAATACAACGCCTTGTCCATATAAGACTCAAACTCACTGCGGATCCAGACATTTGAATTGAGAAAGCTTCCTGGAGAGGTGGCGAAACGTCTTCAAATCTTGAAAACCAAGTCCAGTGGATATTTTTTGAATTTTTACGGAATGACTATGACCTGGATGACTGAGAACCTTCATCAGCAATACATACATAGTGTTGGGATCTGGAGATTCTCCACCTTCTCCAGCAGAGTGCGCTGTGGATCTCCTGGGCTGGAGCCCTCCAGCACAGCTGACGTTCATCAGCCCATCAGGAGACCTGCCTATATAACCTGCAGCCAGACCTTCCTTCAACGCCGCAGTGTTGACCAAGTTTGGTTAGCGAACCTGAGCCTCTGTTACTACTAGTATCTTTGTCTCTAAGGAGAAACCCTATTCTAACCAGTCTCTGTCTTCTCGCTCACAGGAAACTTGTCTCTTGTCTGAAGCTCTGGATGAGCTTAGCCTGTACCTGCCTGCCTGCCCTAGAGAGCCAAACCTGAAGATCTCACTCTGGAATCCACCTGCTGCTCTTAGGGAAAGAGCTAATCACTCCAGCCAAGGTCTGTCACTGGAAAGTCAGAAGCTAGACGCTGCTGCTGCTGAGCACTCTGCTGGACCAACAGACCCAACCGGTTCCCCCTCTCTGAAGGGAAGGCCTGGACCTCTTCAAGGTATTCTCAGAAACATCTGAAAAGCAACGATTCATTTGTTAACCTGGCTAATCAAACTATCCGTCTCTGCAGACGCCTGAGAATCCCGCCCGGACCAGTTTACCATAATCCAGTTCTTGTTATCTTTGTGCAACCTTAATAAACTCTGTTGAACTTTTTATCAGTCTCCTAGTGGTGTTCTGCATGTGGGTTTGATTCCTAAACCAACCATGACAGAACACTGCGGCCAAACACAAAGCCCAGCAGATCACTTCCGGAGGAGGCTTGAGGAGCAGGATGCCCAAATCCTTGGACAAGCGCACACTCTCCGTGAGTTACACAACAAACTTGAATAACAGAACCAAGTCTTGCAGAATTACGTTGGCTACATGGGAAATGCTAATGCTACGCCTGCAGTACGTCCTGTTCCGGAACCACTTCCTCTCTAAGGTCACCGACAGTCACGTCATTTCCGGAGTTCCGTCCGAGTCCTCCTGAACGATTTTCAGGTAACCAAAAGGATTGTAAAGGATTTTTGTTTCAGTGTCGTTTGCTTTTTGAACACTCTCCTGGCAGTTTTCCGAATGATAGGAAGAAAATCTCCTTCATTCTCTCTCAACTTACTGGATGAGCCCTTGAATGGGCGGAGGCAAGGTTCTCTTCTGAGTCCAGTTTTTCATGTACTTTTTCTGAATTCATATCTGAGTTTTCTCAAGTTTTCAACCATGACTCAGATAAAACTATTGATTCCCGAGCCCTGCTAAATTTAAAACAGGGAAATTCCACAGTAGCTGTGTTCTCCATTGACTTCCGGGTTAAAGCCGCAGCCTCAGGATGGAACGAGTGTGCACTTAAGAGTGCTTACTTTAAGGCTTTGAATGACAACATTAAAGATGAACTCGCCACAATAGACGAACCTGCTAGTTTGGAGGATTTAATCTGTTTGACCATCAGGTTGGATAATAGACTTCAGACTAGAAATCACTCAAGGCAAAGAAAACTGAATTTTTCTGTTTCATCTCCTGCATTTAATAATGCTTCTGTTTTTTTCTGTTTCCTCAGAACCCAGTGCCAAGCCAAGATCTAAGAATCAGACTCTTCCAGCGCCTGTCTAAATCTCTCATTTCTCTTCTTCAGAAGGAACGGAGGTCGAACCAATGCAAGTTGGACACACTAGGCTATCCCCTGAAGAGAGGCAACGGAGATTTAAGGCTAAACTGTGTCTGTATTGTGGTGAGACTGGCCATTTTATCGCTTCATGCCCGGCTAAATCAAAAGCCAGGGCCCGTCAGAGGATAAGAGTTTGACGGGCCACCTAAAATCTGAGAAAACTCCTCACTTGTTGTTGCCTGCAACTCTGTTCTTTTCTAACCATAATCTTACCTTATCCGCATTCATCGACTCCGGCTGTGAAAGAAACCTGATTGATTCAGACCTGGTCCAGCAGTTAAGAATTGAGACTGTTCCTTTAGCTAAGCCTCTCAGAGTATCTGCTATCGATGGAAAAAAGCTTCATCAAGTCACTCATCAGACACAACCCTTAGAACTGCTTATCTCTGGTAACCACCGGGAGATGATAACGTTTTTTGTTTTTCCTTCAGCTTGCTCTCCCCTGGTGCTTGGATTCGAGTGGTTGGAACATCATAACCCCCATATCAACTGGGCTGAACGCCACATTGAATCCTGGTCCACTTCCTGTCACGAATCCTGTCTTCGTTCTGTGGCTCCTACTATTCAGTCCCCTAGAGGTAGGGGGGAGATGGACTTTCCTGACCTTACTTCTGTTCCTCCCGAGTATCATGATCTGGCACCAGTCTTCAGCAAGGTCAGTGCGACGTCTCTTCCACCTCACAGACCATATGACTGCGCCATAGATTTACTACCAGGAGCCCCTCTTCCCAGCAGTAGATTGTATAACATTTCCAAACCAGAGCGTGAAACCATGGAAAAATACATCAATGAATCTCTAGCTGCTGGAATAATTCGCCCATCTTCATCTCCTCTCGGTGCTGGTTTTTTCTTTGTGGGTAAAAAGGATGGTTCCCTGCGCCCCTGTATTGACTACAGGGGTTTGAATCAGATTACCGTCAAAAATAAATATCCCCTACCATTACTGGCATCAGCTTTTGAACCTGTACAAGGTGCTACAGTGTTCACCAAGCTCGATCTAAGAAACGCCTACCACCTCCTTAGAATAGCAGAAGGGGATGAATGGAAAACAGCCTTTAAGACCCCCTTAGGGCAATTTGAGTACCTGGTCATGCCTTTTGGACTCACGAACGCTCCTGCCTGTTTCCAAGCTCTTGTCAATGACGTCCTCAGACATTTTTTGAATGTTTTTGTCTATATCGATGATATTTTGATCTACTCCAAAAACCTCTCAGACCACAGGAAACATGTTCGTTTAGTCCTTCAGAGGCTACTAGAAAATAAACTTTTTGTGAAAGCTGAAAAATGTGAATTTCATCAACAATCTGTCACTTTTCTAGGGTTTGTGCTCGAGGGCGGGCAGGTGAAGCCATCAGAAGACAAAATAAAGGCAGTTCTGGAGTGGCCTACACCTGAAAACCGCAAGCAACTTCAGAGATTTCTTGGGTTTGCAAACTTTTACAGGAGGTTCATAAGGAACTATAGCCAGACAGCTCTACCCCTCACAGCTCTTACCTCTGTCAAGAAAACTTTTCAATGGACCCCAGAAGCCGAAGATGCCTTTAATAAATTAAAGAAACTCTTTTCCAGTGCCCCCATCTTGGTCCAGCCTGATCCTACGAAACAGTTCATCCTTGAGGTTGATGCATCTGATTCCGGCGTAGGAGCTGTGTTATCTCAGCAGTCAGATTCTGACCAGAAAACTCACCCATGTGCATTCTTTTCACGCAGACTCTCCCCAGCCGAGCAAAATTATGATGTTGGAGACCGAGAACTTCTGGCTATTAAGCTCGCCCTGGAGGAATGGAGACACTGGCTCGAGCGGGCTGAGCATCCAGTACTGGTTTGGACTGACCACAAGAACCTGGCTTATATCTAATCGGCAAAGAGATTCAACCCACGGCATTCAAGGTGGTCCTTGTTCTTCTCACGTTTCAATCTGAGCATTCCTTAAAACAAACTAGGTTTAATCTTCATGTCATAAAACACATCATGCATTGAATTTTAGCCATTGAACAGTTTTGAAATACCTGTTACATCCATATTCATGATAATAGTACCAGCCATTTCTAATGCTTTGAACCACCATGAGAGACATTACTACAAAAATATAGAACAGAGTTCTTGTTTTCCAAGCAGCGGCTGACCTACCAAAAATATTCTAAGACCTCACCGACAGCTTGTCGGGGAGGTTGTAGAAGATCAAGAAATACAATTTTGTGTGTTTGAGTGTTTCCTGTATATTTTTAAAATTTGAGTTTAGCTCTCAGGGAAAAAAAAAAAAAACTAAGCAGAACTTTTTGTCATTAATTATGAACCTTTTGTTAGTTTGGTTCTGCACTACTGGGACCAAAGAGACACCCCAACTTCCCATATGAAGGATTTTGATTAATTTTGTCAGTTTGGACTTGAAACAAATGCTTGGTGCCAAGATTTGCTTTATAGATTACAGATGTGGCCAATTTAAAACAGCCTATTTAAAAAGAAAGTGACCCAAAAAGCCCTCATTTTGCAGATGTCTGGCAGTGCTCTTCCTGTTCCTCCTTGCACAAAGGAGCAGGTGGCGGTCCTGCTGCTTGGTTTTTGCACTCCTACAGACCCGGTTCCAAGAACGTCAAGCCCGACTCTCTCTCTCGTCTGTATTCCACCGATCAACCTGAGACACCCGAACCTGTTCTCCCAGCCACATGTACTATTGGAGCCGTTTCCTGGGAGATCACTGATCTGATCAACTCTGCCCTGGCCTCTGAACCTGACCCAGGTAATGGTCCTCCTAATAAGATGTATGTCCCGTCAGATCCCGCCTCATCCAGTGGATGCACGCAGCGAAATTCTCGGCCCATCCTGGAGTGAGCAGAACCATCGCCCTCATAAACAGACGATTTTGGTGGCCGTCTCTGCATAAAGACGTTAAAGAGTACGTTCTGGCTTGTCCCATCTGCGCCCGAAACAAGACCTCTCATCAACCACCTTCTGGCCTGCTGCATCCTCTACCTGTTCCAACCCGTCCCTGGTCTCATATCGCTGTTGATTTTGTCACCGGTCTCCCGATTTCTAGAGGTATGACTACAATCTTAACCATCGTCGATCGTTTTTCCAAGGCCTGTCATCTTATTCCCCTCAGAAAGCTCCCCACTGCATTCCAGACGGCTCAACTCCTCGTGAAGCATGTTTTTCGCCTCCATGGTATTCCTCAAGATATCCTCTCAGATCGTGGTCCCCAGTTCATCTCACAGGTCTGGAAAGCCTTCTGCTCAGCATTAAATTGCAAATCATCTCTCACCTCTGGTTATCATCCTCAGTCTAATGGGCAGACGGAGAGGATGAACCAGCAACTCGAGTCTACTCTCCGCTGCCTTACTTCAAACAATCCTACTGACTGGAGTCAGTTCCTGACTTGGATTGAGTACGCGCATAATTCCCTGAGGTCTGCTTCTACTGGTTTATCCCCCTTTCAATTATCCATAGGTTATCAGCCTCCACTCTTCCCCGCAGACGAGAGAGAGATCGCGGTCAGGTCAGTCCATCATCACATCAGCCGTTGCTAGCGTATCTGGAAAGATACCATCACCACCCTCACCCGTTCATCTGCATCAACTAAGAGGTTCGCAGACTCCAGGAGACGTCCGGCCCCTGACTACACTCCAGGCCAAGAGGTTTGGCTGTCGACCCGAGACATTCCCCTGAAGGTTATGTCCAAAAAACTTTCACCCAGGTTCGTCGGTCCATACAAAATTGATCAAATAATTAACCCCTCTGCTGTCCGCCTACACCTGCCATCTTCTCTGCGCATCCATCCTACATTCCATGTTTCGCAGATAAAGCCTGTCGTCTCAAGTCCTTTGTGCCCGCCTTCCGACTCCCCTCCACCCGCCCTAGACATTGATGGTCATCCGGCTTACACGGTTCGCCGGATCGTGGACTCCCGTCGGCGAGGTCCAGAGGACCGCAGCTGGGTTCCTGGCTCGTTTATCCTCGATCCGTCCCTGATCGAGGATTACGAGAAATCCCTCCCGTCCACATCCTCGGGACCACCAAGAGGCGGTCGTTGAGAGGGGGGTACTGTTGGGATCTGGAGATTCTCCACCTTCTCCAGCAGAGTGCGCTGTGGATCTCCTGGGATGGAGCCCTCCAGCACAGCTGACGTTCATCAGCCCATCAGGAGACCTGCCTATATAACCTGCAGCCAGACCTTCCTTCAACGCCGCAGTGTTGACAAGGTTTGGTTAGCGAACCTGAGCCTCTGTTACTACTAGTATCTTTGTCTCTAAGGAGAAACCCTATTCTAACCAGTCTCTGTCTTCTCGCTCACAGGAAACTTGTCTCTTGTCTGAAGCTCTGGATGAGCTTAGCCTGTACCTGCCTGCCCTAGAGAGTCAAACCTGAAGATCTCACTCTGGAATCCACCTGCTGCTCTTAGGGAAAGAGCTAATCACTCCAGCCAAGGTCTGTCACTGGAAAGTCAGAAGCTAGACGCTGCTGCTGCTGAGCACTCTGCTGAACCAACAGTCTCTGGACCCAACCGGTTCCCCCTCTCAGAAGGGAAGGCCTGGACCTCTTCAAGGTATTCTCAGAAACATCTGAAAAGCAATGATTCATTTGTTAACCTGGCTAATCAAACTATCCGTCTCTGCAGACGCCTGAGAATCCCGCCCGGACCAGTTTACCAGAATCCAGTTCTTGTTATCTTTGTGCAACCTTAATAAACTCTGTTGAACTTTTTATCAGTCTCCTAGTGGTGTTCTGCATGTGGGTTTGATTCCTAAACCAACCATGACACATAGTCTCTGTACACATGTAAATAAATATTTATATCCTGTACAGCATTTCTGAATAGATTACTACATATACAATAACAATAATACAATAACTACATTTTGCTGCTGCTTTGCTTTGTACTTGTCACAGTGATATGACAAAGTTGAATTCTATTCTATTCATTGTATGATGTGGAATGTTTTTTAATCAAATGCCAATGATATTTTTGACCGGATGAGTAGAGTTTACATGCAGGTGTCAAAGATTCAAACAAACTTTCACTGGCTTAGGAAAATTAAATCACTCATTTTAATTTGTCAGTTTTCAGTACTTGTATTTATTATGTAAAATTTACATGAAAAAAAGCCCGGTTGAAAAATCACAACTATGGAAAATGTTATATATTTAACTATAAAACTGCCAATAACACCCTGTTATCCTCTAAGGAAATGACAGCTGTATAATTGCATTTAACAATATAATTACCTAATCTTTTTTTTTTTTTATGTTGGTATATTTTGTATAATGATACCATTTACTGTATCTTCCTCAGCATATAAAACTGATTTGTTAAAAAGGTATGGGCACTGACACATGCATGCATGCATGCACACACATAAATCTGCTTTCTCTGCTGTAACCCGTTAAACCGAAATATATTCAGGCAAAATCTAATGAATGAACATTTGAAATACTAACATGTGTTCTGTGTCATGTTAATGGGGACATTTGCAAAAGCTTGTGCAGCTGTTCCCCTTTCTATCAGCCATGATAAAACCTCATGTGCTATTAAACGAGGTGAGCTTGGTACAAGCTATCCATACTAGCTAAAATTAAACATATCACCCGTTTAAACCATATAAGTTTCAGCTAAATCCACAGATAGTGACAGAAATATTTAAAAAAAGCCAAAAAAAAGCTTGTATTCTAAACCCAATTACTTTTTTCCAATAAGTCCGGGACATCCAGTAAAGCATAAAGCAGTATGAATATCATATCCTCAACTATAACTACATAGAAAAATTTAGAACAGATATAGAACTTGTAAGTTATACACTAGATTTAAATACGTTCATTTATATATAACATCTCAGCTTTGTGATCTATCTGATAACTCTGCTCAAACATGCAGAATCCAATAAATAACTGATGTCCCAAGTCAAATTTATTTCTTATTATATATTGTTTATTTGCTGTATTAAAAAAAAAAATCATAACACAAAACTGACGTCATTGTGAGAAGGAAGAGAGCAAGAGAAAGAAAGAATCAGGAGAGACGTGATGAAGAAAGGTTGGTCTAATGTTAGGTGAAAGTATGGGAACAGCCTTAATATCAATATTCATTTTTGAGTATCATTTATGTAAAGAAAACTGCAAGAAGGAAACTAATGAAGTGACAAAAACCTAGATTCCCAAAATGCTTTGAATTTCTGCTGACCACCTATTCACTGAGTTATGTTGGTAAAGCTATTGCAGGACGACTGCAATTTCATCACATGGAAGAGAATGTGAAGCAGAGAGCTTCAGATAAGGGAAGAGGAACAGAGAATGTCTACAGAAGGTCTTTGATAACAGCATTTTATTTAAATGATTTTATAAAAGAATAAGATATATACATGTTAACATAAAAAAAACTGTTGGGAGTTTTTTTGTGTCTACATACCTTGTAGAAAGTAGGTAGTTGCATCCTTGCATGCATTCAGGCCTAAGGGCTTAAAGAGAACCCATGCATGCTAATTTCATGCAAAAAGACCCAAAAGTGGGATTCCAACCCATGTGTCTCCTCGCATCCCTTAGTATGCATTGTATTCAAAACTATATGAACCAGAAATGGGGATGTATGAAAAGACATACTTAAGAGCTAAAGATATTTGCTAAAATGTCACATATTGGGGTCTCACATCTGGAGTCACGGAAAGTTGCTCTATGTATTTATTTATTATCTGTTTTTGATGAGAAGTCAAAGCAGTTCGAACATGTCTAATGCTGGTCCTTCTCTTCACACTTCTTCACCCCAGTGTTCCTCATTTCCAGCCTGCCTTCAGAAGTTTCAGGTTAAGCTCACGTGACAACCTGACAGAGTAATGAGTTGTTGAAATGTTGAAACCAAGTTCTGACACCAGTGCAACAGACAGCTAGAGATGCTCTTAAACGCACTGACAAATCAGATAAACTCTTGTGGTTTTCTGCTAAAACAGCAGCAAGGTGATGCTCAACCTTCACTGTGGCTTTTGCTTGTTAACAGATGTGGGATTGGCAAGAAATAAAAATACCCACAGCACATTAAACCTGCCCCATGAACTCGCTTAAAACAACCCAGGACAAGCGATATGTTACACGGTTTGTCGTTAAGCTGATGGCTCTCTGCAGAACACATTTATTTTGGTGGGAAGTGGCTGAGCTAGTTAAGTCTAAATCACACAGTCCAACCACTTCCACATATCTTTAACAATTTCTATATTGGGGTTTCCTGTCCTGCCCACTTACAGGCGTTAAGTTTGATAATTAGACTTCACATTGCTATCTTTTTTTCCTTACAAGCTGCTTAGATAACACTCAGGCCCCTTAAACAAGAATGTACACGTTTCTAATGAAAGAGAAATAAATATGTAACTTTTTTAAGTTAAAAGTTATTGTGTCATTGAATTAATTTATGCATGTGCAGTATTTATTTCTTGTTATTGTATTCTTAGTCCAAACCTGCCTTTGCACTGTGACACAAAGTCTGTAATGGTATTTCTTTGCAGAACGTGTGTCTTGTTTCTTTATGCATGCATGTGCACAGCTGCAGTCCCGTTATTGTTGGTCTCTACAGTGAGATCCACTTTTATTTTGAAAAACATTTACGGTTTGCAGCTCATTATTTAAATTTTTACTTGCTGTGGTATATTGTGTAATAAGGCCAAACCAATATGGTAGAATGAGACAAGAAGTAGTTGAACAGACTGCTAGACTAATGACTTTAGCAACATTAATTGTGTAATTTTAAACCAACCGACAAACTATCTTCAAGATGTTGATAAAAGGAAACTGCAGCTCTGATTCAATCTTTTATGTAATCATCTTACAAATTGTATTCTTAAATATTACTTCTGATTTTTCTCTGTTGTCTAAAACTAATGTTGATAACAGAGAACAATATCAAAAATGTATACTAAAAAAACAGTTTAGACTGAAGAATTAGATAAATATTGTTTCAAACTAACCTTTCCTGATGTCAAAATGCAATTGGTTCCTTGTTAAATCCATGAATTGCAGTAAATCACATCTTAAGGACTAATTTGACCAAACTTATCAAGACTTGATTAGTTCAACAGGACTAGAATCAAGAAATCAACTATTTAAAACTTGTCAGACAACACGAAGTAGGGTGAATAATCTCAAAAGCAACATAATAAACCTTCCTAAATGAATTAAAGAACAAAATCTTAAAATATTCTTATTGCTTCTCAATTCTTACATTTATAAGTCTTTTGGACCCAGTTAAGCTAAGTTACAGCCATGAGACATCAGAGGAGGAATCAAGGAATGATGGTGAAGCCTCCTAGATGCTCATTGAGGTCACAAACACAAATGAAAAGCAACTTTTGCATCAAGGCAAAACTCATTACTTAAGTTTGGAGCCATGTTAATTATCCAATTTGGTGGGGGTGGGGGTGTGTGCACACCCACTACAAGCATGTTTAGTGTGAGAGATTGCATTTGAGTCAATGAGTCAATGCAATCAACTGGTTTTCCTTAGATAGCAAACTTTGAATCAATTTGACTGGACGATCTGATGAACTGTAAAGTGCCTTGAAATGACGTGTTGTGAATTGGCGCTATGTAAATAAATTGAATTGAAAAATTTAATGAAGCGAGATAACCTTAAACATGTTCAGGAAATCTTCCAGTGTGGCTAAATATAAACAGTAAACAAAAGAGAAGAGTGAACTGAAGTCCTTCAAACCAATTTTAAAGACTTACTGTAGGGTCACTGCTTTACCTTGATGCAGCTATGGTTGACATACACAGATGATTTTACTTTTAGGAGATATATATTTGGCCAGTCAAGTTTGGATTGACTTTTTTTCCGCCAAGAAATTAGATCAAATTTTGTGATATTAGTCATATTAAAACTGCTCACCAGCTCTTCTGTTAGCGGCACCTGAGGACAAGCTCCTGGGCAGCATCATAACCACCAAGATGGAAAAGAGACTAAACCCTGTGAATATTTAAAGAGAAAGCAATACAAATTAAATTATACATTTTACCCTCTTACATCTCACATTACATAAAAAAAGCATCTTATAAAAATATTTCCTGGACCCAAATAAAGTACGGTTGTATTCTCAGGACTCACCTCTCATGGCTTGAATGAAATTGTGTGTTCTGAAGATATTGGTTCACAGGCAGTGTTATTCTGAGAAATAGAGGAAGACTGCTTTCCTCCATCTGTCTGTTATTCTCACTGGCTTTATCAAACCGAGAGTGGGAGGTCACAAAACGCCTTCCACTTCCTCTATTTAGAAAGCTAAAGAGACAACCTAAAGCAGGTTCTTTGAATTCAGATTTTTAAATGTGTGTTAAAAGGTAATTTTTTTTTCTCCCTGTTGAGAAGGTAAACTAATCAATACAGATTAATGAGATCAAATAGGAGCAAAGTTGTCTAAAAACAAGCAGTTTGTATGACACTGCTGCAAGATGGACCTGTTATAAGTTACTCTGTGTAGTTTTCTAACAAATACTGAATATCAGAAAAAAAAAAAAAGTTAGTATCACAAACTTGAGGGGGAGACTTGTACTGGAGACTTTGAACAGTTCCAAGTACCTGACGATGAGGGTTCGGGTTTAGGTGACCTTCACAGGCAATGCAGGACAAACAATCATGCACACATTGAATCAGGCTGGGGATGGTTGCAACAACTTTTGACTCTGCATTTGACTTTGCTACTCTGAGATGTTCTGGATTATTAAGACTATTTTTACAATAAAATTCAATTTGAAAGAAATTAACCGAGTCAGCTGTTGCAACTGGCATGAGCTTGTTCCAAGTACCTGAGCCTGAAAAGCATTTTATGATTTCATAATGATTTAAAGGTTTTGAATCATTTTAGCTTGATGAGTTTATTCAATATATATTTTATTATTTCTGATTTAATGTTTGGTTTTAATGCTTTAGAAGGGAACGTCCTTGAGAGAAAAGAATAGCCTGTCCCGTCTTTGTTTAACTGCCAAAATAAATGGCTCTCAACAGCGCCCCCTATCGGATATCTGGAACAAACAGCATTTATATAGTTATATATATGATCGTTTAGGAATAGGCATAAAAAGCTTTGTCTCCCCCTACTGGTCATTTATATAGCACCCGTTGTTGAAGTGAGTGGTTACTAAAGATTTAATGACTTGTTTTTACTCAGTAAAGTCAGTAATTACCAAAGCATGACTCCAAAAATATTATGGTTTGGTATGAACTTTTATTTTTCAGTGAAATACAGTTACTTTTGTTTTCAGAATGATTCAAATGACAAAAAAGTTTTTAATAAGGAGAAAATACTGTACCTTATTTGTTACAAAACGATACAGTCTTTAAATAGATGTATTTAAAGATGTTTCTAAACAAGAAAAAAACGCTATGAAATGTTCATATTTAGTATTCGTAAGGGGCTTACTGCCGATGATAATTCCAAGAAGTACTTACCCAAGCTTGCAATCACACTAATGAGATTAAATAATGTGCATATCTCAAGTATTTTCATCAATATAAGATTTCATGTTTCTTAAATGCTGAGCCTTCGAAACAAACCTGATATAGACTTACCAGTAACACTTATTTAGAAACGCTCCAAAAGAGCGTAACAATCTGATTTTGTTGGATTAAACATAGTTTTAGCCTCTTCATATTAATCTCAGTATACACTTTCTACCCCACCTTATTTTTATTACAGCTTAAAAGTAGTCCTGTTTTTTTTTTTTTTTATTGAGCACAATGTTGCAACAACAATTAAAAGTTTTTATCATTGTGCCAATAACATCATATGAAAAACACAAAGCTGCTGTAAAATCATATCCATGAAAAAAAGAAGGGAGTTATCCTGAAGAGCAACAACAACATCCAGATCTGCTTGTTATTATTTTAATGTGAAAATAAAGTCCTAAATTATTGTTGTTACAGGTGCAATTTGTTCCTGTGTTTTCATGGGAAGTTAAAAAAAAAACAAAAATTAAATTTACTGATTATTCAAATTGAGGCACTTTTAACAGATAAATACATTTTAAAACACTTCTTCTTCTTAGTACTGTAGGTTTCTATTGTTTTTCTTTTTTTTTTTTTTTTTTGAGGAAATAATCAGTTTGACAAACTATCTATGAAAAAGAACCTGATCAGGCAGAAGCAACAGTACTGTTTCCCTAATGTCTCCTGATCATCATTCACCATGTTGTTCTTTGGTGGTCAGTAATTGGAAGACAGCTGGTCAATGAAGAATGAACATCCCTGCAACATGGTGTTCAAAAGAAATGCATGGTGTTTCCAAAGTAAACCATGGTCTTCCGAAGATAAGCCTTGTTTGACTTTCTTGATTAATTAAAAAAATTAAAAAAAATCTTTTTTTTGTGTGTTAAAAGCAGTTTCCTTACACCTTTCCTTCCTGGGCATCAGAATACTGACCAACATTTCTCTCAGTTACAGTACATATAACTGATACGAAACTCATCAGGATCTAATTATCAAATAAACGTTTCCCGCCCTATGAGTACCTGTGATGCTCATTTCGGTACTGAGCTCCTCTACCGTTGCCATGTTTTTTTTTTTGACGAGGCCCGCTGCTTTCTATAGCATTCCTTGTAATTGGAATCAGATGCTCCTTTGAATGAAACCTGCAGCGGGGAGTAACCTGGAAGCATTTATTTTATGGAGAAGATGTTTAGTTAAGCCATGCTCCCCTTTGTAAATGAGGCTCAGTCCGACTCGGGTGATTAATATGATGGGTGAAAGCACTGGAGGCTGGTTCCTTTTTCCTTCCTTTCCCTGGTTCAGGTTACAGATTAGCAGACTTCCTGTTCAGTTGTAAAGCCATCCAATCAGACTGATAGGGCAGGGACAGACGCACAGGCATCGTGTGCTGTCTCAGATGGAGTTTCTGACAGAGCCACACACTGGAGAGTCCTTACAACATTATTGTTTAAACCTGGTGGAAGTTGCAGATGATGGTGAGAGAGGACAGACCTCTTCTGGAGTCAGCTGGTGGTCTAATCCAAACACTTAAAATGTACTTAAAGCTATAGGAATAATGCTACTATTCTAAGTCAGATCAAATTACTTCAGCAAGAACATTTGCAACCCAACTTCAAGCTCAGACTTAGACAGGAGGTTTTTGTGCCAAGATACTTGTAAGTACTGTAAGTAGTTCAACAGTTTAGAGACATATAGGTATGGCAGGCATCAGAACTGAACGATTTTGCCAAAAAATTTAAATTGTGGTCATTTTGAACCATTATTGCAGTTGCAATTCCATTTGCCTTAACATTAGCCACAGTCATGTAAATGTTTCTCTGCAGGTTTTAGGTATTTTCATGACCGTGAAAGCATGCCTGTCCAGAGCCAGTCATTGCAAGGCTTGACTGTAACTTCGGTGTGAAAAAGTTCAAAATTCTACTTGCATGCATGAATTTGCATGCTAGTTGTATCCCTTTGTTCCCTTTTGTGTGGTTGCAAACCCACTTTAACCATATAATTGTACATATTGCCATTATATTGCAATTGCAATTGATTGCCCATCCCTAGTTTTTTTAGAGTGACATAAGACAGATCTACTATACATGGATTCTTTGTCCCTTACACACTCTGTGATCCCCAACTCCTTTTATAAAGGGCTCAGGTTTTATGCACACTGCTGTGACAGCAGAAAGTATTTGTATATCTCTTGTTTTTAATCTAGTTCTGCTATTTCTAAGTAGCCACAGCAAAAAGACTATTTATGCTGTGAAAACTGCAGCATGAAGAGCAGAGATGGTCCTACTGTAGAAGTTGGTGCTAACAACCTGTAGATGCAGACTTAGATATCCTTCCGTGCGCTAAGAAGAATTTTACAGAGAAAAAAATGAATTTAAGCAACCTGATTCTAGAGTAGATGCCATCAGGGTTTAATTGTTTACATCCTAAATGATGACAGTTGAAAGAATAAACTACAAAGCAAACTCGATACACTTGGGGCTTATTTTTCTGCTTTCAGCACTGTACTCATATTTTTTTTGCACAGTCCAGAAATAATCTTGGAGGTTTTCCATTGCTCCCATTTGACTTCCAACCATCTCCAGGTTGATTCTCAGCAACATTTACCTTTCCACGACACTAACCAACAGCTGCTCTAAACTCAGAGTCGTGGGGATCAACAGAGCCTCAGGATATTGCAGATGGCATCAAACTAAACACACGAGTCCCGCTTCAATAGTCCCACTGCTGAGCCTATTTAAAGTGACAGCTGAAACACTTCCACTCAGAGCCTGGCTGATGAGGGAGGAGGTGTTGGTGGAGGCTGGGTGAGTGGTGGTGGGCTGTACGTCTGCTGACCGACTGGATTTCTTTTTGTTTTTTTAGATTAGGAACAAGTTTAGTCCTGATTGCTGCGGGTCATTGCAGGTGAGTTGGAAGGAAGTCATTTTCCCTCTGGACCTTGTTACCAGATTAAGTAGGAAGCTGATCTCTGACTCTGACCGGAGAACCAAAACAGATCTAAGGCTGAAGAAATGAGCTGGGTCATTTTCAAAGACTGGATCAAGTCATCATGCTCAATATTTACTAAAACAACAGTATTTTCCAAATTCCAAGAAACAAACTTCGTCATTTTATTCGAAACATATAGTTTTTACAGCTCATGTCAATAAATATTCCCATCTTTTCGAAAGGTTTTATTCTATTTTATTTCAAAACAATTCATTTCAAGTATATTTCTTAAATAGGCAAGTGAAGTTTATTTGTTATAAAAGTCAGTAAAGATGAAAGCATGATAAAAGCAGGTAGTGCGGCAAATAAAACAGTTGGACCACAAACTCAAACTAATAATACCTCAGTCAAGAGTTTAAAAGCCAAGGGCAGTTCTAAACAAATGGTTTTTAAACTATGAGTTAAAAGAACTCCAGTCTTCTGGGAGTTTGTTCCAGATAAGTGGAGCATAGGAACTGAAAGCTGTTTCTCCATGTTTGGTTCTAGTTCTGGGTGTACAGAGTGGGCAAAAGCCCACTGTACTTGTCTGGGGGGTTGATACACGGACAACAAATCTGTTATGTAATTCACTGAATTATAGAGTAACAAAATGATTAAATAAGAAAATAAAAACCTATAATGAGAGTAATTTGATGCACAACCAAAAAACGCTCACTGTCACCATGTGGGGGTCAAATGTTTCTGTTTCAAGTAGACTTTGAAACAGAAACACTCATTGTTAATTATGACCATTATTGATAGATTGGAGCTACCATTCATTTTTTCTTTAGGTTTATTTTAAATGAAACTAATCATAAAGAACTTCCAGTCTGATGTTTAATTACTCCTTAGATGAAGTAGTTTCAGATTATTTCTTTGGATTAGTAATTTACAAAACACTAGTTATCACAGCAGACATGGAAGTCTCCAAGCAGCTTGTCCACACATGCACTGTTCTATACAGCAGCTTTAGTTTCTTTCATCTGCAAATAAGTATATTTAGACACTTTTTTCAGGTATTTATTTTTCATTTGCTTCTCATAACTTCAACATTACCCATGACATCGAGGCATTTATTCAGCTCACTCCACTTGATTTAACACTGTAATTTGATTTGGCCATCTAACAGAAGAGCAGCCACATGTGAGCCATGTTGAAGACGAACCATCCCGCCTATATGAACTGATGCCAAAACACATTTCTTTGTTATGTGTTTTCTATCTTTGATCTGGGAAGAAAGTTTCTTCACTGCGGAATTTAATGTCCTGTAATTTATTTCCTCAGCCTGATGTTAATAAGCTGTTGTGGCATTTAGCCACTGAAGAGGCTGATCATTTCCTGTAGCTTGCAAATAACAAAGTCATGCTACATTCCCCAGGTGGATGCAGACAAAGAACATAAACCTTTCTCCATATTTGCTGTAACCAGATCTGATTAAAGCATTTTCAAAAAGTCGAAGCACATTATTAAAACTAGATTTTATGGGTATTTCTGTGTGATCCTCACAATCTTGGATCTCTGGATCGCATCTATTTTGTTGTTTTAAAGTAAAAATTTGCTTTAGGAAACATCAGATCTCTCAATGTTCTCCGGAAACTAAAAGGGTTTGCACTTTCACCTGGTGGAGGAAAACCTTCAGCTTCCAGTTTGCCCTCCTGCGGTGGGATCACTCAGCTGCTTCCTGTCGGCAAATAAAGACTCATGCTGTAATCCACTTGATAAATATCAAGCAGAATTCAGCAATCAGCTGAAAGCAATTTGCATGTCTGTGTCTGAGCCAATGGCTTGTGATTTTCTCCCTTGTCATCTATCATAGACCACACGCCTAAGCCAAGACATACAATAGTCCCAAATTGCTGTCATATGGAGTGCAAGTCCAGAAAAAAAAGACTTTCATTTTTCCTTTTCTATACTTCAAATAAACTTGCATTTGTTGAATACCTTAAGAGAGGTCTTTATTTTTTTCTCTAGCAAAACTTTTCTGTGAGTGCGATGTGGCAATGGGCCATTTCCTTTGTTTGTTGAAAGCTTGGCAGCAGGACTGTAATCTAGACGGGTTTGATCTCTGTAGATGCAGCCTGTTGAATGTTGGACG